>OX451737.1:198670447-198888256 GCA_948472305.1 Vicia faba | reverse complement strand
TAAGTTACACATTATTAATAAATGGACACACCATTAATTTTCGGTGCAAAAGTATAATAAAGAAGTAAAAAATATTTAAATTTAAAATATGAGATTAATTTACAAATAAAATATAATGGAAGAGCCAAAAGTGTAATTAATTTTTTATGTGTATGAATAGTATAGTTTGAGATAGTTAGTCAAGAAGAAGTCACACTATTATAAAATTAACTTACCATTCATCTAATATTTAAACTATCAAATTATTTTACTTAATTTCTAAACTATATAATTATAATAAACATGTAATATTTAAAGCATATGAGATGTCAATTTAACCATAAAATACATGAAAATCTGTCAATTTAATTTCTATAATCATATTAGCATCGACTAGCATCAAATTATATATATATATATATATATATATATATATATATATATATATATAATATATAGTATATATATATATATATATAATATATATATTATATATATATATATATATATATATATATATATATATATATATATATATATATATATATATATATATATATATATATATATATATATATTGGCAGAGCTGGGATGGACGGCCACCCCATAACATAATTAATTGAAACTAGTTGATTGAGTAATTGAAGAAAGATGATTCGTTAACTTTATATAAATAATTTAATAATATTTGAGTGTAATATCTTGACCCACATATTACTCTCACCTACTTAGTCTATTCACTCTACAAGCTAGAATTCTATAAGAAAATAGAACTATCACCCTTCCCCAATTACTCAATCAACTAGTTTCAATTAATTATGTTATTTATTTTATAATGTATAAGAAAAAGCTTATAAAATATTAATTATTTTTCTTCTTGAAGATAAACTTTTAAAATTATATTAATTATCAACAAATTTAATTTTTGTAATGTATTCGAATATCTTATGCTTAATATGATAATATATATAAAAAAATTATATAAGTGAAAAATTAATTAAACCTATTTTAATAAGTGAAATTTACTAGTCTATCAATTGTATTAATAATTTTTATAAAAATATGCTTTAGTATTTCAAAATGATAATAAAAATGATAAAATTATTTCTATCAATTATTGATTTATTCATCACTACTATTAACACAAATGGTAAATATTAATTTGAAAATGATATAAGTAATATTATTTTTAAAAATTATATTATATTAAAAGTTGAAAAATAATAATTTTATTTTGAAACAACATTTTCTTTAAATAAGTCACTCTTTCAAGGACAAGTACTGATTTTTTTTACCACCTATTTCTACCACTTTTAATATCTAATCACTCTTCACATTTACAATTTTCGTCAATTATATTTTGTTTTGTTTAGTCATATTGCGCATGTTTATTATTTGTAAGTTCATCTCATTTCTCCATGCATTTTTTTTAATTTTTAGACTTTTTTAGAATTTTATTTTAGAATTGAAATTATGCATCTTCTATTTTTAAAAACTATTATTTCAATCAACTGTATAGAGGCCTTTGTTTCATGAATTGTAAGTTTATTTTTAAAAATATAGACTGAAATATTTTTCATGTTAATATTTGTTTCAAATTTTAAAAATTTATGTTTAAAAATTTCTTATTCTCAAGAATTTATTTTATACATAATTTTATCATTTTCTATTTCTATATTACAGAGTGGAAATCTTTTATTTCTATGAAAATAAGAATTAACCACCAATAACTTTCCATTATCAAATATTTTAATTTATTTATTAATTATTTAAAAATTTAAAATAAATATATTTTAGAAATATTTCTAGAAAATGAAACTACTCATCAAACATGTAGATGAGAATAATGTTCCCACTAATAATATTTTCAAGAATAACATTCTCATGATTAAAATTTCAATCTTTAAAACAAACACACTCTATTATAATAAACAAAAAACTATATATATATATATATATATATATATATATATATATATATATATATATATATATATATATATATATATATATATATATATATATATATATATATATATATATATATATATATATATATATATATATATATATATATATATATATATATATATATATATATATATATATATATATATATATATATATATATATATATATATATATATATATATATATATATATATATATATATATATATATATATATATATATATATATATATATATATATATATATATATATATATATATATATATATATATATATATATATATATATATATATATATATATATATATATATATATATATATATAGAATACATTACAATTAATTTTCTTATATATAACTGTATTAATTTTTCACTTATATAAATTTTTTTATATGTTATTATATTTGTCCCTAAGCATAAGATTATATGAATACATTACAAAAATTAAATTTGTTGATATTTTATTATAATTAAAAATATTTGCATAAAAAATAATTTAACTAATTTTGTAGTTTTTATTTTATTTTTTCGGTTATCCCATCTTTGTTATCCTAGCTTCATCAATATTGTTTTAGGCTAAGCATGCTCTTGGTCAAACTTCATATGAGGTTCAACCAGCTATGTTGTTTAATACCAGCTGACTGAATATGTCCTCGACTATGTCGAGCAATAACCTCCACTCTTTGAGAGGATGTCGCCTCGCCACGGAGATAAACCCAGAAAGATGCGAGAAGGAGCATCGTCGATCAAGAGGACTTCGAGAGTATCCTCCAGGTTTCTTTTTGAGTAAGATCGATCCTCCCAGACGGCCTCATGGCTGGCAAGGATTATGGGCGACGGGCAGTGGTACCCCACAAGCATCCTCCTCGTAGGGTTTACTATCAACGCTTTGAATATCACAGAGTCCATTTGACCCTGAAATGACCGCATCCATATCCTCCTGATCATGCGGAGGAATCCATCCAGATAGGAGACCACGTGCTGGTCTCCACTACTCACGTAGAACCTGATAGTCTCCACTTTGGGCCTACTTGCCCAGCCCAATGAGGGGACCTTGACCCAGCGCTGGGGGCTATAAATACCCTCTCACTTGAGAGGGTCAGATATTGATCACTTCTTACTCACTCTTACTTGCTTGTGTCATTCTGAATCTCACTTTGACATCAGAGTGTCTTGCAGGTACCCCCCTCCCCCCACCTCACTTTCAACTTCTGCTCGATGTAAGTCGTGACAGCCCATTCTGGTCAGGTACGATCAGTGACACCGTCTGTGGGAAACAAGTTTCCCCGTATTTCACTTACCTAAGACAAAAGCAACTCCAAATTCTTGACTGTCATGGTTGACCTAGCTGCAAAAAACAACCTAAATGCCCATCCCGCTGGCCTCAACAACAGCGTTGGCGACAACAACGCGGGCAATAACAACATCGGCCATACCATCGACATGCACGACACTTCGCATAACTATATAGACAGACTGACCGCCTCCTCGTCATCCCTGTCCCGAAGACCCAAAGACGATCAACATCCTCCCCAGAACTATCATCCCAACACGTTCCAAGAGGTCCCCGTCCCTGCAGACGTTGATGCCACGACCAAGGCTCTGTTCGCGACTATTAACCAAACAAATTACTTAATCTTCTTGCAAGGTGAGAGATTAAGGGTGCTCGAATATTCTCGAAGAGCCCTAGAAGACACAGGAGACCTGACTCTCCTCATCCCCGTCAGATAGAGGAACATCCTCAATCTCCCCCGTGGAGACGCAGACGGGATGCCTCACGAAGCCCCTCTCCTCAGGGAACTAGGCGACACCCCGCGTTAGAGAGGAATTAGCCCGTTGATACAGGGAGACGTGACCACGTCTCTCCGTGCCAAGAACGAAGACCCCTGGAAACAGAAACAAGGGAAATGAAGAGCCACGACCCTGTCCGAGGGATACTCCCCACGACCAGGGCCGCCATCACGACCGCCATTACAACAGATCACCTTCTTGTTCTCCAGAAAGAAACAAAGAGGACGACCCCCGCGGTCCCCTATCCCAGGCAATTATAGAGGTACCCACCCCCCGAGAATGGAGAAACCTCCCCCAACTGAAGGAATACGACGACATTGTGGATCCAATCGACTACATCGACGGGTTCGAGGCAATGCTACATTATCATAACACCGGGGGATCGATCAAATGTTGATTGTTCCCTACGACCTTGAGAAAGACTGCAATGGACTGGTACAAGAACCTTGCCCTGGGGTCGATCACCTCCTAGAGAAACTTAAAAAACCAATTCATCATCTCATTCACAGCCTATCGTCGACATTCGAAGACTGAGGCCGCCCTTGAGACTATCGTCCAAAGAAGTGACGAAATCCTCAAGGAGTTTATTGATCAGTTCAACCGCGAGGCCATTCAGGTCCCATGCACCGATCACATGAAGAGATACTTGCTCGAAAGAGGACTCCTCCCGGGCACAGATTTCAAGAAGGTCGTTGGCATCGAACCACCCTGGACATTCGATGCTCTCCTCGCGAAAGCTAAGGCCTACATGGACTATGAGGAGAGGGAAGCCGCCAACAAAGCTCGCGACCCAAGGAACCATGGACAAACCACCGCCCCGCGACACCAAGAAGCATCCCTTCCTCGATAAACGGGCGAGAAGAGAAGGGACGACAAGCCCCGTGATCCCCGCGAGCACAGGGGTCCCGCAGGGAGATTCACTGAATACACTTTGCTGACCGCTTCCCGTGAGTGCATTCTAGCAAAGTGTTCCAATATCGATTTCAACGCAGTGGCGCCCCTCGTTGGGATGCCCGCGAGGAAAAAGAGGTTGAGGAAGACACCCAACCATCGGATGAAACGGCCCTCATCCAAATAGCCTTCTCCGTTACAAGGCTGGAGGACTTCTACGTCCCCGACAGACACGAAGAAGAACCTCTGTCCATGCACAATAGGTGGGAAAAATTCCTCTCCGCCATGGTTATAACTGGTGAGAGGTTCAATGACATCTCCATAAACTCTGCAAAGAGGAAGCTCAACGAGTTGGTCGACGCAACCCTAACTCAAGTGGTGACATTCAAGAAGGTCAAGGGAAGATCAGAGCCGATCATATTCTACCTCGAAGAGTTGCCCGGAGGGACCCCTAACTCGAGCATCCCTCTCCCGATAAGGGCAAGAATGGCTAATTTGGACCTTCACCGTGTCTTGGTCGACGGGGGGAGTTCCGTCGATATTATGTATAACCATCTGATCTGAACCTTGCAGCTCGACAACACCCACCTTTCACCATACATGGGGTCCTACCTGCAAGGCTTCAATGGCTTGACCTCCAAGCCATGGGGGTACATGGAGCTATTCGTCACCTTCGGGGAGGAAACCGCCGCCCGACAGGTCAAGGTATGATTCCTGGTCATCGACTGCCCATCTCTCTACAACTGCATCCTAGGGAGACCAACGCTGGCCGAATTGACCGTTGTTCCCTCCACCGTTCATCTAAAGATGAAATTCTACACGAGGAGGGGACACGTCGCCACCATCCACGGCGATATCTCAGCTTCCCGAAGATGTTTCAACGCAACTTCAAAGGGACAGAGTACAGTCGACACTGGGGCCCGGCCTACCAAGAGAGTGGCTACTGCTCGATCTGAGTCATTATCCATCAAGACATAAGAACAAAGAGCTCCAACCAAGGTCGACTCCATCTCGCTGGACACTCGCTTCGACAATGATGAATCACCCAACGGAGAACATGAACTCCTCCGACCAATCCTGGATGGAGACTTTGAGTTCGTCCCCCTTGGTGAAGACCCTCACAAAGGCGTGAAGATCGGCATCAGACTCCCTGACCTGGCGAGGAAGCAGATCAAAGCTTGCTTGAGGGAGAACACAAACCTGTTCATGTGGAGCGCCACGGAGATTCCCGGACTCGACCCCCAAGTTGCTTGTCACCACTTGGCCATTGATCGAGCCTCTAGGGCAATAGTACAACATAGACATAGACAGTCTCCCGAGAAAGCGGAAGCTGCTGAAAATATTGTAAAAGACCTCCTAGAAAATAATTTTATTTCTGAGGCACGGTATTCAACCTGGCTCTCAAATGTTATACTTGTTAAGAAAAATAATGAAAAATGGAGAATATGTGTTGACTATACTGATCTTTACCATGCATGCCCGAAAGACGTTTTTCCTTTACCTAATATTGATATGTTGGTCGACAATTCAGTCGGTTATAAAATTTTATCGTTTATGGACGCCTACTCGGGCTATAACCAAATCTCAATGGCAATGAGCGACAAGCATTCCACTTCTTTCATGACCAGCTCGGGAAATTACTACTACAATATAATTCCCTTGGCCTAAAAAACGCAGGGGCAACGTACCAGCGAATGATGAATAAAGTATTCTGCAACGAGATCGGGGATATGCTCGAGGTATACATGGACGACATGATTGTCAAATCTCGAGCAGATATTGACCATACTGCCCATCTCAAACAGGTCTTCGCTCAAGCGAGACAATATAAAATGAGGTTCAACCCTGAGAAATGCACCTTTGGAGTTAAGGTGGGAAAATTCCTCAGGTTTTATCTGATAGAACGGGGAATCAAAGCCAACCCTGACAAATTCCAAGCATTCTCGAGATCCTTACACCTAGCTCTAAGAAATCTATACAAGTCCTAAACGACATGCTCACCTTGAACTCCCAATTTATTGGCGAAATCCGCGCAACACGCTCTTCCATTTATCAAACTTCTGCGTCAAGAGGCAGCCTTCGAATGGACCGGGGAATGCGAGCAAGCCCTCCTCCATCTCAAGAAAAGCCTTTCGCAGTCGCCCATACTGTCGCGACCTGAGGACGGGGAAACCTTGTTCCTTTATCTGGCCGTCTCTACTGAGGTCGTGAGCGCGGCCCTCGTTCGTGAGACTCGTGACGAGAAAAAGCTAGTGGATTTCATGAGAAAAGCACTTCAAGGACCCGAGGTCAGATATCAACAGATTGAGAAGGTGGAATTGTCCCTCTTTAACACGGCGATGAGGCTTAGACATTACTTCCTGGCACACATGATCATCGTACGGACAGACTAACACGTAAGACAACTCATATGTCGACCAGACATTGCAGGTCGAATGCTAAAATGGTCCTTGGAGCTCTCGGAGTTTGACATGTAGTACGAGATCAGGAAGTCCCTTAAGTCTCAAGCATTGGATGACTTTGTTGCAGAGATGACCGCTCACGATCCCCCCGTAGGGAAGAAGCACAAATGGACCATCTTTATGGATGGAGCTTCCAGCTTGATAGGGAGTGGAGCAGGAATCCTCCTCGAGAACAAGGAAGGCGTCGTGATAGAAAACTCCCTCACCCTTTCTTTTCCAACATCGAACAATCAGGCTGAATATGAGGCCCTGCTCGCAGGATTAAGACTGGCCGAAGATTTGGGTGCCCGAGAGATACAAATTTTTACTGACTCCCAACTTTTTGCATCTCAAATTCAAGGGCGATACCAGGATAAGAACAACAACCTCATCGAATATTTAAACCTGGTCAGAGAGCATATGAAGAAGTTTGATCAGACGAAGATCATGAACGTACCACGCGAACAGAACACGGGAGTTGACATACTTTCAAAGCTCGCGAGCACAAAGAAGAAAGGCGGGAACAAATCCGTCATCCAAGAATCCTTTTCTCGTCCAAGCATTGAAAAGTACATTATGCCATCAGGGACAATTCATGTTGGATGACCCTGATGTTCAACTTTATGACGAAGGGAGAACTTCCAGTGGACCAAAGAGAGGCAGCCGCGACCAAACGACGAGCATGTTCGTACGTGGTACTCGAACACAAACTTTACCGTCGAGGATTCTCCATCCCACCCCTAAAATGTGTCAAAGAATCTGCAATCCCCGAGATACTGCAGGAAATCCACGAGGTAATCAACGTCCAACACATGGGCGTAAGATCCCTAGCACGAAAGGCACTGCGAGCAGGCTACTACTGGCCGACCATGCAGCAAGACTCCAAGGAGCATGTCAAGAAATGTGACAAGTGTCAGAGGCACACAGACATGCACATCGCGCCACCGCATGAGCTGAACACACCATTCTCCCCGTGTCCGTTCACCTGGTGGGGAATGGACATTCTTGGACCTTTCATGCAAGGGACTTACCAAAACAAATTCATGATTGTGGCCGTCGACTATTTCACGAAGTGGATAGAGGCCGAAGCTATGGAAAAAACCACTTCACACAACATACTTTGTTTCTACAAACGAAATGTGCTTGCCCGATTTAGGATACCACAAGCGCTCGTCACTGACAACAGGTCTCAGTTCACCGATCAAGGTTTCCAAAGCTTTGTCACTAAACTCGGCACCAAGCAGCACTTCACCTCAGTCGAACACCCCTAAACCAACGGGAAAGCCGAGGCCGCGAATAGGGTCATCTTACGAGGTCTCAAACGAAGGCTGGGCGAGGCTAAAAGAGGGTGGGTCGAGGAACTCCACAATGTCGTATGGGCATACCGAACAACACCCCACTCAACAATAGGCGAGACCCTATTCCGACTGACCTATGGCACCGAGGTTGTCATCCCAGTATAAATCTTAGAATGTTCCATAAGAACTGAGGCCCCTCCAAACGAGGAACTAAATGAAAAATCCATAAAAGAAGAGATCGATCTAGTCGAGGAAATATGTTCAGGAGCAGCACTCCGCGAGGCCACGCTGAAACAACAGATAGCCCTTCGCCATGACCACAAAGTCATAAAGCGCAAATTCCAGCTTGGCAGTCTTGTCCTATGGAAAAATCAGAAAGATTCCCGTGAAGGGAAGTTGGAAGCGAACTGGGAAGGACCGTAGCATGTCCACGGAGCAAGGGCACCAGGGCATACTACCTCGAACATTTAAATGGAGAACCACTACCTCGACCATGGAACGCTAAAAAACTGAAACAATATTACAGCTAAGTCCTTATCCTACTACGGGCATTAGCTGTCGACCAGTCCTATCTAAAAGACGAAGGGACGAGCTAGGCCATGTAGGCGTGTTAAGGTACTAACATGGCCTCCAAACTTCAAACGTCGGCAAGTTTCTGTTCATTTCTTGAATATAAACTTATCCCGATAGGGACACCTCAATTGAGTTCTGCTGCCGAAGTACCCAACAGGCAGAACACCCAGCTCACGATAGGAAGTTCATGCCACGAGCTTAAGATCCCGACCGTGATCTCGAGCTCGTTATGGGGATCCATACTCCATCCCCCTCGACACATCCCAACATGTGTCATCCATAACCAAGGTTGAGCATACATCTCCACTCATGGGAAATAAATTTTTTTCACAAAATAAACAAGTTAAAAACAACGACGCGCAGATAGCTAGCAAGCATTCAAAAAGAAACGACAAACAAATAGCTAGAAAACATCAACGAAAACATAAAGGCATAACAACAAAGTAAGAAAATTTATAAATGTCTACCACGGAGGCCGACATTGTCTAAATATTACAATAAGTGCAGGTGCGCAGGCCCTGAATACAAACAAACAAAATATCATAAATACTAGTCACTCCGAGGAGTGCTCGCTTTGACCACCACTTTGGGGAATCGGGAGGGGGAACCACACGACCATCAATGACTTGGGATAATACCTCAGCACCTTCGGTGTTAAGCCCTGGATTCAGCACGGACAGTTGGGTCATTGCAGTCTTGAAACCATCGATCAAAGCATCGACGTGATCCGACTCGAGGATCTGGATCCGAGCAACTAACTTCGCCTGAGAATGCAAGTCTGCGACTCCTTCAGGCTCTCTGTCCACGGTAAACATTGCAGCTTTCAAATCGGCAACCTCCTTTTCCAACCATTCCCTCTCGAGCAACAGGGAATCCCTTTCCTCATAAGCTTTGAAGATTTTTTCTTTCTCCCTCGTTAGCTCATCGGCATGCACACGAAACTTCTCCTCGCTCTGCTCGAGGGAACTTTTTAGCTTTTGTGTCTTCGGATGAAGAGTCGCCTTCTCCGACTCCAATTCCTTCACCAGTCCAGAGGAGCTAGATCCTTCACCAGCAAGGACAACAGCCATCTCCGCGACCTTCATCAACCCGACCATCCCGGAATCCAGGTGCTTTCTTCGACCCTCCTCATCGAGGCGTCTGATAATGTCAGACTCAACATTAGACACGATCAAAGGGAAACCCTTGAAGAAATCCTTTTCCATAAAACAAGGTGGAAGGTTGAAGGCTCGGGCATTCAACCCCTCCTTGACTGCACTTGCGAGTCCACCTTCTGGACGACTTCTTTTCTTGCTCAGAACAGTTGTGGGTTGTGCAGTGTCGCAGGAGCCCGATGACCCACTCGAACCATCCCTGACTGGCTCTGAGACCGGGCCAAGGCGTCTGGCCTGGTGCGGCTTCACCAACCTCTTATGATTTTTCTTTTCCTGGGTGAGCTTTAGTAGTCGTTTATGACGCTCCACCATGTTACCTGCGAAAGCAGAAACAATATCCTTGGATTAGTCTCATGAGAAGGACATAAACAAATAGCTCAAGAAGTAAAAATGAAATAAATCGCGCGAGAAGAAATCTAGAAGATTCATGGCTTACCCGTAGGTTCGACATTCCACGAGAGCCTTGGTGTTGATCGGGCGCGCGTCGAACATCGGTTCGCCATCTTCGTCGAGAATGTTGTGTCCTTCCCTCGTAATCCACCTCGAGGGAAAGAACCCGTCGACGAATCAAGTGAGGATACCGTAGGACTCTTCGTCATCGGCACTCATACTTCCAGGAGGAGGGTGGTAATGGTCAGGACTATGCTCGTAGTGACTCGAGCACCAGTGTATAGGGAATTTCGATAGTCGTCATATCTCTAGATTTCCCTCCTCGTCGTAGCATACCTCCCCATATTCATCCACTACTTGAACCAGATGAACACGGCGTCCACGACCGCCTGAGACGATGGTTGCATGATGTACCATCTACCCTTGAAGTCGCGAACAGAATCCATGCACATCCTAAACAGTCTCTTCGACTGTTTCAAGAAAACCCAACTATGTTTGCCACCCCTAGATTGTCGTTAGAGGTGGAAAACCCTGAAGAACAGAGGAATGGTCGCCCCGATACTTAGGAACCGACAAGTGATTTTGAAAGCCCGAAGGAAGGCAATCGCATTAGGATGTAATTGAGAGGGTGCTAGGCTCAAGTGGTTAAGCACGCCCATCTGAAATCATTGAAGGGAAAACGAAGCCCCAAGTCTTTTAAGATGACCTCATACATAGGGAAGCGATCCTCCTCGAACTCCATGCATATCCTTGTCATGGGGGTTGGTCGCAAGATCGTGAAGTTCCGAATAAAACCTTCCATGTCGCTGCCATGCTCGACGAAGGTATAGGCTTCCCTTCTGCCATAACTATAAACTGAAGCTATCTCTCGAGGCTCTGGCCCGTCCCAGGACAGCACAGGGTCGTCAACTGTGTCAACCAGATGGAGCCCTTCCTCGACAGTACTTGTTTCCTCGATATCTATATGCTCGGATGACTCTGAAGTATCGTCCATTTCACTTGTAAAGTAGAGGAAATCAGTGAATTCGACAACAAAATCGCATTCACCCCTCCATCGTAGCACGGGTGAAAAGGGGATGACTACTCCCAGAGTAGGTCGACAATCACTCGAGCAACGAGGAACTTACACGATCCACGATCAACACATAGAACTTAAACAAATCTCATAAGATCGCACAACGATGATAATAACGAAACACATAGTTCATGTATAACACGGGAAAATGATAAATATAGCGAGCATATTCATGGATGTTGCGAGGAACATATGAACTTTTCCATAAAAACTCATGAATTCACCGGGGAGCATTTTAATTCCCCGTGCAGAATTCATGAATTTCGCGGGGAACAGATGAATATCACGAGCTTGTTCGCAAACGTTACGTATGAATATATGAACGCCCCGAGCAAAAAAACCCCCGGTTGCGAAATTCTATAAATAATCATCAATAAAGCCAATCTAAACAACGATTACTGCAGAAAATACTTACTTGAACAGAGTAGAGGGAGAATACGCGACATACTTTGTAACGTTGACGGCTGGGAAAGGCAACAAACGGTGTTGGCAATAGAGAGAGGGGAGAGCGTGAAAAATTGAATGAAAAATTGGAATGTGGGAAATTGGCCCTAGGGCGCTATATATATAGCTAACGTGGAATATGAAGCGTCGCGTTGGGTAGCCCACCAACCGCCCTACTCCCTAGGCCATCATTACAGTCCCAAAGGTCACACCACGTGGCAAAACCTTGCCCGCTTTTCTCTCCCAGCGAGTCGAGGAACAACTGGAACGTTCCCCATAAAGCCTATTCCAACTTCTGCTCGAGTAATCACACATACCGATGACAATTTCCATCAACACAATAAAAGATCCCCGGTTGAGTTATGCTCCTCGTAAAAGCAAAGTTATACTTAAGTCATAACTCCCTTATCAGGAGCAACGACTTGGGGGACTCCTGTTCTGGGCTGAGCCTGCTCTTGGCTCAATTCCAAATGGGGCCCAACCCAACTATGTTGTTTAAGACTAGCTGACCAAATCTGCCATCGATTGTGTCGAGCAATAATCCCCACTATTCGAGAGGACACCGCCTCGTCACACGGGGATAAACCCAGGAAGATGCGAGAAGGAGGATCGTCGATCAAGAGGACCTCAATAGTATCCTCCAGGTTTCTCCTCGAGCAAGATCGATCCTCTCAGACGGCCTCATGGCTGGAGGGGATTATGCGCGACGGACAGAGGTACCCCGTGAGCATCCTCCTCGTAGGGTTTACTATTAACGCCTCTAAATATCACGGAGTCCATTTGACCCCGAAAAGATCGCATTCATATCCTCCTGATCATGCGGAGGAATTCATCCAGGTAGGAGACCACATGTTGGTCCCCACTACTCACGTAGAACCTGACAGTCTCCACTTTGATCCTGCTTGCCCAGCCCAATGAGGGGACCTTGACCCAGCGTTGAGAGCTATAAATATCCTCTCACTTGAGAGGGTCATATATTAATCACTTCTTACTCACTCTTACTTGCTTGCGTCATTCCGAATCTCACTTTGGCATCAGATTGTCTTGCAGGTACCCCTCCCCCACCTCTCTCACCTCACTTTCAACGTCTACTCGACGTAAGCCGTGACAGTCCATTATAGTCAGGTACGATCAAATATAAAAAAAAAAAAAAAAAAATATATATATATATATATATATATATATATATATATATATATATATATATATATTGGACATTAAAATTGAAAATTTTAAATTACACGATATTAAAATAATAGACATGTCATCGACTTTCAGTACAAAAATGTGAGAAAGATGTAAAAAAAACTTTTGAAAAACATTAAAAATAAAAATATAAAATAAACATCATTAAAAAATTATTATGGTGGTCAATTTTTTGAGTTTTAGATAGATCCTTTTAATCCCTAAATTCCATTCATAATATTTAGATTTTATTTTTACTTTGAGTTTTAAAACGATTCTTTTAATCACAATATTTGCCCTAAACATTTGCAAATTTGAAAAAAAAGAAACGTAGATAAAAATATTATTTAAATAAAACATAAAAGACCAAGTTAATGTCTTAAAAAACTAGTTTAAAACTTTAAAATAAAAATTAAATTACTTTTAAGATTGAATATAAATAAAATAAAAAATGCATTTCATCTTAAAGAAACTACTTTTAAAAAGTTCAACCTTTATTAAAGTATTATTTTTAATAAAAGAATAAAAAACTATTATGATTTCAATGTTACACTATATGGATGTTAGAAAGTAGTAAATGAAATTTAGTGCCTTAACGAAATCTATCATTTTATTTTATGCAGGCAACTTCATTGAAGTGTGGTGGGATAGTAGTAGCATGCACATTTGATCATCGCATAGCAGATGCTTATTCAACAAACATGTTTTTAGTTTCATGGGCCGAGATGGCTCATCATCCCACAACCATAACCACAACAACCAACAAACCATGTTTTGGTCGCTCTCTCATCAGCCCTCGTCGACATTCAACTTCCATCCACCCTTCTGTCGACAACATGTACATTTCAACTTCCAAACTCCCTCCTCCTTCAACTATCACTAAAAAACCATTACTCAGCCGTATATACTATGTGACCGCAGAAAATCTACAGCGCTTGCAGAAACTCGCTGGTGCGACTAGCAATGGTAATAGAAAGGCTACGAAGCTTGAGTGTTTCTCTGCATACTTGTGGAAGTTGGTTGCTCGTGCAGCTATAAAGGAGGATGGTAAAATGGGGATTTCTAAAATGGGTATAGTGGTTGATGGAAGAAAGAGACTTGGAGAAATGGTCAACTATTTTGGAAATGTTCTTTCAATACCTTTTGGTGCAAAATCTGTGGAGGAGTTGATTGATAAACCATTAGGGTGGGTGGTTGATGAGGTTCGTGAGTTTGTATCTATAGCAACAACAAAAGAGCATTTCTTAGGACTCATTGATTGGGTGGAAATGAATAGACCTATCCCTGGATTGGCTAAGATTTATTGCGGTGGCTCTAACGAAGAGCCAGCTTTTGTGGTTTCTTCCGGACAAAGATTTCCGGAAGAAAAAGTGAACTTCGGGTGGGGGGAAGTTGCGTTTGGATCTTACCATTTTCCTTGGGGAGGTGAAGCTGGTTATGTGATGCCAATGCCAAGTCCTTTAAGGAATGGAGATTGGGTTGTGTACATGCATCTTTTGAAACAACATTTGGAGATCATAGAGTCCAAGGCAGGCCACGTCTTTGTCCCCTTAACTTGGGATTATCTCAATCAGTGATGAATATCTTATATAAAAGTGTGCACTTAGGACTTTAAATATGTTTTTAATGTTGCAACAAAATGTCATATCACATATAGTTGCTAAGCTTGTAACTTATGCAACGATGTTTAATGAAGCTTGTAATTCACATCAGTTCGTTTATAGCTTTTCACATTTATATTTGGCATGCATCTCTCATCAAAGATGTGGATAAGTGGATACAATATTTTATTTGGTCAAATGATCTTGTTAAAGCAACCTTATGTTAGTCTATTAGCATAGATGCTGCTAGGAATGGTTGCTCTAAGTGTCATCAATAATGTTTGTTTTTTGGTGAAGCTCTTAGAGGATGCTCGTTGTCCGTTGAGAATGGTTGCTTCTGATTGTGAGGTTTCAGGCTGTTCATGAGGGTCAAATTCTGATGGGGAAGATACCTTTTGGCATGATGATGAGGAAGACGTTGATGTGTAGAAGGAAGAGCACGAGGAAGGATAAATAGGTTGTGCCCTAGCAGGTAGTATGGAAAAAGCGGATATGTTGGAGGATATTAAGGAAGTTAACTTATTTTCATCAGAGTATCTCGAACCCGTGAATCTATTTTTGGATTTTTTGTGGGATTCATTAAGTCACGTGAGCTTGAAGCAATTTAATTATTTTTTTACTCTAATAATGCAACTCTAAAGAATTCATATTGGGTTCCACAACTTTACTTTATATATTAATATTTTATTCATATTAAATTTTATATCATTTAAAATAATAATTTTAATTATTTAAATTAAATTGATATAAAATAAATAAAATTCAAATTAAAATTAGAATTTAAAATGATAATTAAAATTAATTTCAAATACATGGCATAAGAGTAACCAAAATTACCTCCATATGTATGTCATTCATCTTCAACAATCATGTTAAACTTAAAATTAAAAATACAATAATAATTAAAATTAAAGTAAAATTAACATTTATAAAAAATAATTGTTTATATAATTGTTAATATGAAATAAAAATTAATATATAAATTTTTTAAATTAAAGGAAATAAATTAAAAACAAGAAGAAGAAAGAAAACATATTTATTTTATTATTAGTTTGTTGTTTGTTAAACTTGACGAACGTTGCATGCAGTGGAACGGTTGACCACAGTAGCCAACTCTAATGGAAAGAAAATTTGATGCAACACATGCCACTTGGAGAACTAGAGAAAAAACTCTCCCTTGGAGTTACTCTTAAGATGTTAACTCTCCTAGATTAGAGAAATGTGGAAAGTTGGTGGTTGTGGGTACATATGTCACATCAGTGCAGAATGTGGATTTTTGAAAAAATAAACCTCTTGCTGATAAAGATGTCTGTGAGTCAGATGTTTTGGGGTCCTTGAATTTTAGTCAAAACACTCCTTTTAGTCTGACTTAATTGGGCCGAGAAAATGAAGTTGGGTTGTTAGGCTCTTCGCAAATGTGTTTGAATCCAGTGTTGGGTTCTCATCTAAATATTGTGAATGTTGGGTCTGTCTATTCCTCAAGATTTGTGATTCAGTCCAAGAGAAAGTGTAAACTTCTATCGGACGTGATGGAGTAATTGAGGGTTCCTTCCCATTCAATTGATTTTCTTCTGAAATCTATATTATCCCTATTTTCAATCCTTCATTTTTTGCACCTCTAACTCGGATTTCCTTAAAATCTAAGACGAAGTCTGTCTCATCAACTTCGTCTAAAGGGAAATTTATTAAGGATCAACCCACTGTTATGATTCTACTTCTAATGGAGGTGTTTAATAATGCTCGTTTCTGGACAAGGAGGATGATGGAGCTACACCAAAAATCTAGAAAAAGGCATCTGAATTAGGTATTATAGGAGGAGTTGGTGAAAGCGTCATATTATTAGAAATGAGGCGTCTGGAAAGCAGGGACAAACATGGATTTAATTAGAAGAAAGGTAACAAATTGGGGTCACTGTAATATTTCTTTAGTTTAACATTAGAGATATTGGAACTTCTCCAAAGAAACATGTTATTAGAAATCGTATTAGTTTAGGGAAAATAGATGTTTGTATGCTGCAAGAGACAAAGATGCAAAGTATGGATGATTCTATTGTTCAATCCTTTAGGGAGCAAGGTGAGGTTATGTGGAGGCCTAAAAAAGTTATTTGTCGATCGGGAGGTATGTTTCTTTCGTGGGATCCTTCTTTATTTGAGGTGATGCTGACTTATGAGGGGGTGGTTTTGTTGGAATTCAGGTGGCTTGGAAAAGGCTAACTATTTATTTTGTTAATATTTATTCTTCTTGCTTGATTCAAAGTAAAAGGCGTTTGTGGGAAGAGCTTACTAATTTAAAATCTTCTTTTCCGTCCGGAGAATGGTGTGTCAGGGGAGATTTTAACGCGATAAAGAGAAAGGCTGAGAGGAAAGGTACTAAGTCCAAATCCATTTTTTTTCTAAAATGCAAGAATTTGCAAAATTCATCAAAGATATGGACTTGGTGGATTTACCGACTTTGGGGAATACATATACTTATTTAATCTGGGCAATGATTCAATGAGTCGGATAGATCGTTTCTTGATATTGGGGGGGGGGGGGGGGTGTTTGATAATGGAGGGTAAAGGTTCAATCTATTGATAATCGTAGCATATCGTATCATTGACCTATTTCTATTAAATCCAGTAAGTTGAATTGGGGCCAGAAGTCGTTTAAATTTTTTCCGGCGTGGATTGAGCGTCCTGGTTTTTTACCTTTGATTGAAGAGATTTGGTCTTCCTCGATTTTTCAAGGGCGTCAATTGTTCTATTTCAAGGAAAGGTTTAAGGCTCTTAAGGTTCGGTTGAAGGTGTGGAATGCAAAAGTGTTTGGTTTCCTTGATTTACAAGTTGATTGTGTTGTGAAGGAGCTAAAATGTAACACCCTAATTTTTTCATTTAATTATTTAATTAAGTTAGTTCACTTAGCGAAAGATAGCGAGAGTACGCTTAGCGAGCAGTAGCGAGCAGGTCGCGAGTAATGACTGAATGGACATAACTTTGGCTCCGTAAGTTAAAATTGAGTGTGTTCAAAGTGTTAGAGAGCTAACGCACAAAACTATTGATTGATGTCAGTATTTGAGTTATTTGTTGTATGATTACCGAGTGCCATGTGAAAAATGATTGTAAGCAATTTTATAAATTAATCAATGAATGATGATTATGCAAAATGTGTCAATGATGTTGTGATGAGTGGCTAGGTGTGTTACAGAGTTCTTGTTGATATATGAGTATATTTGTGTTGTTGTTGTTGTTGTTTGTGAATGATAGTTTGGTGCGGGATTATCGCATAGTTGTTGTTTTTAGGCGGTGTGGACCTTAAACGTTTTTGTTGTTGTCGAGTTGTTGAGTAATATATGACATGCATTCATATATCGTTGTAGTTGAGAAAGAGGTGAGTTTACAAGTTCGGTGTGAGACTAGTAGCTTATCCCAAGCTCGGCGTTGGGGCTTGGAGCTTGGTGTTTGAGCTCGGTTCTAATAATAAACCATTGTTTAGTGGACGATATCACTAATAAACCTATGATGTAAAATTTGTATCACATGCATATGCATTGAGTTGCATAGTTGATTGAGTTGCATAGTTGAGTCGAATTGTATAATGAATGATGTATTTGAATTGTGATTATGTTTAGTGTTACAAAGGTGTGAAAATGTGCTTGTTGAGTTATTCTGAATTATGCGTAGATGTATGAATGTTCTACTGTGCATTTTCTATCGTGGATTTGTTGAATGTGAATTCTCACCCCTTTGTTGTTGTTGTTGTTGTGGCCTATGCTAAAGTACATATAATTAGGTAACTGGATAGATGTTTAGAGCTGGAGGATAGCGATAGGCTATTCTTCTTTTAGTTTCATTTTGCATTTTAGATTGCGTGATATGATTCTGTAACACTGGGTGGGGGCGAGCGTTATTTTATTTTGTTTATTATGTTGTAGAGTTGGATGTTATACTCTCAATGTTATTTTTGGCTTATGTTGTTTTACGAAGTTGGTTACCGCAATTGTTTGAAGTTTAATAAAGTATTGAGTTATTCATACATGCTTCGTATTATGTTATTTGATAAATTCCATTGTGGTGATACCCTAAGTGAATGTGAGCATGCGATGACAAGTGTTGCATGTTTTAAACGTTAAGTCAATATGCTATAAAACAAGATGTGAATTATGATGTGTGTGACATCCTAATATGTTCAGTGTTTTACTCTAATTTTATCGCATTATTGCACGTGAGAAATGATCTAGATTCTCTAGTGGCAGCAGTTGCGAATGTTCCAGTTGCAGATTTTGTTCAAAGCAGATTGAAGTCAATGCTCTGGTTTGGGACAAATTAAGTGTGCGAGAATCTTTGATTAAGCAAAAGTCCAAATGTCATTGGTTGAAGGATGTTGATCAGAACTCTAGATTCTTTCATTGGTTCATGAAAATGCAGTTTCGTTGTAATAATATTGCAGGATTTAATAAAGGAGGCATTATTGTAAATGATGTAGAAGTTGTTAAGAAGGTGGCTTTCGATCACTTCAGAGATTGTTTTTCGAGAGCCTTTCCCTAACTAGCCTTTGTTTGAGGAGGTGTCATTTAATCATCTCTCTCATGAGAACAAACTTGGTTTGGAAGCTTCTTTATCTCTATAAAACATGAATGATGTTATTTGGAGTGCTGCTAATAGGAAAAGCCCCGGTCCTGATGGCTTTACCGTGGAATTTTTCAAAGCTAGCTGGGATATCATTAAACTTGATATTTTTTATTGTATTTCTGAATTTTTGGGTAGGGATTTCTTCTTAATGAAATTTCAGCATCTTTTATTTCTTTTATTCCAGACTATCATAATCCTCAAAGCCTTAACAACTACCGTCTGATATGTTTAATCAGTAGTATCTACAAGATTATTTCGAAGTTGTTAGTGGGGAGGTTAAAGGGAGTGTTGAACAAGCTTGTTTCAGCATCTCAGTCTGCTTTTGTTCCTAATAGAGGTTTACATGATGGTGTCCCGGTGCTTAATGAAATCGTTGGCTATGCAAAGAGGAATATGAAAGACTTATTTCTCTTTAAAGTTGATTTTGAAAAGATCGTCAATTCTGTTTCTTAGGATAATTTTCTTTACATTCTGAAAATGATGAAATTTGGAAACAAATGATTAAAATAGATCAAGGCTTGTGTTTGTTCTTCTTCTTTTTCGGTCTTAATCAATAGTAGTCCTACAAAATATTTTCTAGCTAGAAGGGGTCTTCGTCAACCTTTCCCCTTTTCTCTTTATTCTAGCTGTAGAGGGGATGGTAGGTTTATTGAGGATTGCGTGCACAAGCCAGTGTTATAACTCTTTTTCTTTGAATAATAATCTTCATTTTGATCTTCTCTAATTCTCGAATGATACAACGATTGTAGGTAAACCTTCATGGGAGAATGTTGGGACTATAAAAGCGTTTCTCCGTGGTTTTGAGCTTTGTTTAGTTTTATCGGTAAACTTTAGCAAAAGTAGAATTCTTGGTTTTAATGTGGATTCAGAGTTTTTGAAAGTTACCTCTAATTATCTTGTGTGTTTTGTTAGTCCCTTTGCCTTTCACTTTCTTGGTATCCAAAATGGATGTAATCTTATACGATATTTCGCTTGGTCTTTGGTTATTGACAAATTGAAGAATAGAACTGTCTCTTGGAAAGGGAAATATTTATCTCTTGGAGGGAGAGTGACTTTGTAAAATTCGCATCTTAAAAACTTCGATTTGGTGGAGGGATTTGAGGGTTTTATTGAGTAATTGGTCTGCTAACATTAATTGGTTTAGTTACAATTTATCGTGTAAGGTTGGTAATAGTATCAACATGGATTTCTGAAGGGATTGTTGGATTGGTGTTGATCCATTGTGCGTTCAATTTCTGGTTCTATTTCAATTTTTGCAGGCTCTAATATTGAGGATCAATGCAAATGGTTTTTGGTTTCAACATTGGCGGCACTGGAATTTCTATCCATTCCATGCTAAATTACTTGGCTCAGCTACAACTGTAGAGGTTGCTAGCCTTTCATCGGTTTTGCAACATCTTTCTCTGGTTATGTCGCAGTCGGATCAGTTTGTGTGGAGGTGGGATTCTGTGAGTTTTTTGTCAACTTGGTTTATAACATATTGCATTCGCGTGTGGATCACATTTTACTTTTGAATAATGTCGAAAAGTCGGCATTCAATTGTATTTGGAAAGAAAATGTGCCTTCAAATGTTCAAGTGTTTTCTTGGAGGTTGATTCTTAAGAGGCTCCAAATAGGAGACAAGCTTGCTAAGAGGGGCGTCATTTCAGGTACTCACAATCTTGTTTTACTGTTATCTTTTGGCTCGGAGGAGAATCACCTTCATCTCTTTCTCAATTGTTCGGTTGTTGTGGAGGTTTGAACCAAGACTTTAATACAATCTCTTTGTTTATAAAAAAATGGGAAAGAAAAAAACTTCCTTGGAATAAATAATATCCAGTAATATAAATTATTCATGAAATTTTAAATATTTATTCTCATGTCAAAGGGTGGGAATAATATATTCCCATGGGAATAAAAGTAACCAACTATAACTACCCACTCTCATACTCTTTCAACACAACATTTTATATTTTTAAAATTTTAAATTATAAATTAAATTAAATTCAAAATATTCCAAAGAACCTTAATTATTTACCAAAAAAGTTAATAGGAATAAAACTCCTAGCATTAACATTCTTATAAATGACATTTCTGGAACTCTAATTTTAATCCATCCAACAAATAAATCCTAAAGGCCAAAACTATAAGAATAAATGGTCGTATCATATACCACATGGACTCCTTCATTTAATTAAATATGAAATCTAAATTTCACTTTAATGATGATCATAGTAGGTGGAAGCAAGATAATCCTAAAATCCTCAATTTTATGGACTGACATTTGGTTACAAGAACCTTTGATCATATGCTACAGGTTGACCTTAGTCGACATGGTTATATAACGGCTAGGGTTAATCATTTAATTTATAATGGGAATTGAAGAATCCCAATTCCTATTTCTCAAATCTATCTCAACTTAAATAACTTACTAAGTAAGATTTTTATTCCCATGAGTGATAGTTCTGATCATCTTATTTGAGAGCCCTCGTCTTTTAAGAATATTAATTTAAAAGATATTTTTGTACCCCAAAATTTACCCTCTCATTTTCTCAATACATTCTTCACAAGATCTTCAAAGGCTCGAGCTTGCACAAGGATTAATCAGGTCAAGCCATCCCCTCAACACTGATGCCTCAAATTAGGGTTTGAGTTTGCACAAGGACAATTGGACTGTCAATGCCTCAAAATACTTTCATGGATCATAATGGACCTCCAATAATTATCATGACAAGTTTCAAGCCCTGGATCACAAAATTGCTCAATCAATCGATCAGATGACCTAAAAAACAGCTCAATTGATGAAAAAAGTCAATTGTACACTGAAAAGTCAAACTTTGACTTCTTGATCAAAATCAAGTTTCAAAAATAATATTTCATCAAGACATTTCAAAATATGAAGATCATTCATCAAGAAATCAAAAAGTCAAAATTATCTTTGAAATGTCAAAATTCTAAAGTGTTGGAAAGTTAACCTTTTTTCATGACTTTGAGCCAAATTTTCACCATGATGCAAGATGATTCAAGGAAAACTTCCAACATGAAAATTGTATATCTAAATGAGATCTAAAACATTGTAGGGTAAGACTTTTTCTATAAATGCTTGGATTTTAAGTTATAAATTTATGAAGTCATGACATTTTCATCAAACACTTAGAGAAATTTTCAACAGACTTTGGTCAGGGTTTTATCCCAACTTCTTAGCATTTTTTCACATAGTTACAAGATGATTTTGTTAAAATGGCTAATATAAAAGTTATATAAGATGTTTCAAGCTTTCCAAAACATCCAAGAGCATAAATTTATCATACTTGAGCTAGGAGATTCAAGGGCCTGAAGCTGGGCATTCATTCTTAAATTGCAAGTCATTTTGTTGAAGAACACATAACAAAATCCTTATGATATGCTGCATAATCTTGTGTTGTAGGCCTTCTAACTTGCCAATCTCACCATAATTTAATGCTTACACCTACTCTTGAGCTATTACACAAGTGTTTGAGCCATTGTCCAAAAGATCTTTCCATTTATGGCATAAGGGCACCATTGTTATTCTTGAAAAGCAAGCTTGTTGGCACAAAACTTGTCTTGAGCCCATACTTTGTTTGCTTCTGATTTTGCTCCACCATAAATCGTGGAAAGTAGCCCTCTAAACTAGAAAATTTGGTACTTCATCCTGGGACCATGACATAACTTGATATTTTCAATCCAACCTAGCCATAACTCCATAGTTTTGTAAACCAAACCAATTTGTTCACAAACCTCTTGCTTATAAATAGAAGAAGAATTTTCAAGAGAAAGAGGTCAGAAAAATAGAGAAAATCCAGAAGTGTTGTTGTGTAGACAAGCCCTTAAAAATCTCATACTCTTAAAAAGCCATAATTGTCCATAAAGCTCTCACTCTTGAGTTTTGAAGTCCTAATCTTTTAACCCTCCATACCTTGCATGTTTTGTCCAAACAAACCATCTAAACATCTTACATACATCATATAGGAGTTGTTCAAACACAAGAACAACTTATGTTACATCATTACCATTTGCCAAAAAAACAGTCACTTGCAACTTGGTTCTTCCAACTCTAAATCAAAGCACAAATTTCAACCTCAAGGTAAGTCTTCTTGACTTTAAACTCTTCATTTCAAGCATCGTTAGTGATTCATTTTTGAAGATAAAATGTAGTAACCATTTCCCTTGAAGCTAACCTTGGTTTGTCTTCCATTTTTGTCAATTATATGTTAAGAACTGACTTCTACAGGCATTAAAACAATGTTAGAGTAAAAAAATTATAGCATGAGTCGACACATACTCACATGAGTCGACTCATTTTAGTGACAGAGTAGGCTATGAGTCAATACAAAGCCTCATGAGTCGACACATACTACTATAACAGACATAAAACAGAAAGAAAAAAGGCACATGAGTCAACACAAAACACGAATGAGTTGACACATGCATGGAATGAGTTGACACATACCCTTATGCATTGAGTCATACTGAATTGATTTGGACTTACAGGAGCAAGACAAGCTTATGTGTCGATGCAAAGGAACATGTGTCGACACATAATATTCAAAAATGCATTTTCCCTCTCTTTTACACTGTTTTTACATATTTCACATATTTTATTCATAGTTATTCAATATGGTTGTAATATTTAAGCTCTTATTTCATCCCCATTTGTAAATTATACCCCCATCCCCTAAACGATGTAATTGTGTAGGATTTTAATTTCCGCAAATTTATCGTTTTAATATAATTGTTAGTAATTAGGGTGTGTATGGCAAGATAAAATCAATCTTAGACAACCCTAATCCAAGAAAAAACAATGCATGATAAATAAACACTTGCACACTTTGCACCTCTAGGGTTAACTCCACTTGTTGCCTTGAGAATAAATGGTTATGTTATGCATGTTGTTGTACCCCAAAATTTGCCCTCCCATATTTTCAAAGAAATTGCCAAGTCAAGTCACAAAATTCCCCAAGGGTTGCACAGTGCAAAGGTCCCCTATACAGTCAAAACTAGGGTTTTTGTTCTGATCAAGAAAATGAAGTTTTCAAAAGCCCAATCAAGTCTCATATGCCTACAAATATGGTCAAATATCCTCATATCAAGTTTCAAGGCATTCAGCTCAAAATTGCACAGTCAAAACCCTAAATTGCACTACAGTCAACTGTAGGGGCAAAATGGTCATTTGGCAGTCAAAAGTTCAAATTTTTGGTCAACATATCATTTTGAAGCCACAAACATCATTTGATCAATGCTTGATCATGATTCTCAAAATTTGGCTCAGAAAATCATCAAGATGCAAAAGTTTCCTTATTTGGACAGTTGAAAAAGTCAACTGAAATTGACCAGGGCATAACTTTCACATGGATTATCAGAAAAATTCCATCCAAAGCTCATTTTGAAGAGAAAGACATTTCCTACAACTCATCTTCATACTTCAAGTCCAAGAAATGCTCTCACAAAAAGTTATCAATTTCAACATTATAGGTCATTTTCAAAAGTCAATAAAAAGGGACTTTAAGTCAAAGGCCATAACTTGGGATTGGTAAATCAAAATGACATGGGACCAAAGGCATTGGTTATAGGACTCAAAAACCTTTCCAAAATGTCCAAGAACATGAGAAAAGCTTAAAAATTGAGCAAGTTATGCCTTGTGGAAGTTGGGAAAGTTTTGGATATTTTGAAAAGTCAACATTGATTCAAATGGTCTAAAATTGCTAATGGGCCCATTTTTCTTCCATGATTCATCATCCATGACATATGCACGACCACTTGGCCCAAAGGGAAGTATTTTCTCATTTTTTATTTATTTATTTGAATTTTTATTTATATTAATTCATTTAAATTATTTAAATATATGAAAAATATCTAACTTAACCAAACCAATCTTTTTATACATGTTTTAGACTCAATATTTCGTGCATATGCAATTATAGAAAGATTTGGGTTGATTGGCTTGATTGAGAGCAAAGAACACATGAAAAAAGATATGAAAAGATCTTAAGAAATCAAATTTCCAAAACCATTAATTCAAGAGATTTTGATCCATATTTTTGACCTAATGCACTCAGTACATAAGCATGATCATAACCCTAATGCAGAGAGACACGCAGCAGCCCAGAATACACCATTGCAACATTGAATTTTTCTCTAAAAACTCAAAAACTGAAAAGCACTTTTGAGGTCGATTCAAAGCACAAAACCTATTCCATTAGCTTCCTTGAAGGTTCCTGAACGTGTTCCAATCCATATCATCCATTCAAACTCCAAGAACTGGTATATTGAACCGAAACTGTATCAAACAAATTTCATAATCGTACATCCCATTCTATGCATTATTTGTGAAATTTAATGGTTGATTCGTGTTCATTATGAAGTTTTGAAGCTAACCAATATCTTTAATTGTGTTTTTCTGTGTTGTATGCGATTATACCATTCTTGATTTCTAGGGTTCACAGGGTTCTAAATTGGGGCTTTTCACCCAAGGAAAAATTAGCCTTCAAGAGTACCATGGTTGTACTCAGCAAGCCTAGACGAAGAAGATAGGACCATCGCGCCCAATTTATGAATACCTGAGCGCTAGTCGCTATTTTCTTGAAAAGGGCCTAAGAAAACGCGTCCAAAACCGTTGCCTTACAATTTTGTTTCAGAAAAATAAAAAAGGGCCACGAAGAAGATGATTATGTGGCGAGGCTTGATTGGAGCGTTTAAATATTTCGCGCGTTTGAACCACTAACGTTTTGTTTCTTTTATATTATTTGTTGTTTATTTATTTAACGAATGGATTCAGTGGCTCAGCTGGCAAGCGTTGGTTGCTTCAACATCCAAGACCTGGGTTCGAGTCCCAGGTCTGTATAATTTCCATACTATTTTTCATTAACAGTTCCTATGCAGCGCTAGCGTTAAGGCGCACCATATTCCATCATCATCAAGCCAGCCACGCGTCTAGTTGCTTCAGATCAAAGGCTCCAGATTGATGAACACCCTAAGCCTGGTCAACCATCCAACACGCTACTCAAAAAAGTCAATGGATCTGAAGCTTGTTGGGCCAGGATTCTTGGATCCATACCTCCAATTTGGGACTTCCACCCCCCTGGTTTGCCATTTTCTACTATTTTTATATTTTATTTTCAATTGTTATTTTCTTTTCTTTATTTGTTTGATTTAATTAATTATTTTTACCAAATATAAAAAATGCCTAAAAATCAGAAAAGATAAAAGAATATAATAAATACCTTATTTTAATTATTTTCATAAACAAATTGCATGTAAATAAACTTAGTATAAATTAGGGTTTTAATATTAATTCTTTTCACAATAAAAATATAAAAAATGTAGAACTAGGTTTAATTGATAATTTTTATTCCTTTTAATTTTTCTTTTTTTTCCATAATATTATTATTTATTTATTTTTATAATTAAATTATGCATGAAAATAATTTAGGGTTTCATTTAGGTTAAAAAACTTCAATATTTTTCTTAATAACTTAACAAATAATTAGAATTAGGTTTAGCATTTTATTTTAATTTTAATTGATTTTTTTTCTTCTTAAATCTTAAAATACATAAAAATACCAAGAAACAAGTCTTTCTTTAATTAATTAATTAATTTCATCATGTAATTTAATTTTTGCAAAAGGGTCCAACGCCCTCGTTTCGCTCTTAATTTCTTATTCGCATTATTATTGCTTTTTTTCATTTAAATAATTATGTACCTCTCCCAAAGCTTTGTAACATTTACTTCTCGCACTTTTCAATTTCTTTATTTACTTTGCTTTATTTATTTTTCTGTCAAATTGGGTCCGGTTTAATTTTGGCGATGTGGACCCGCGCCATTTGTAATAGCTTTAGATTTACCTTTCCCGCAAATATTTTTAACTGTTAAACAAAGCATGCAAGAATGAATGGCCTTAAATAAAAACAAGCGTAGAACACTTTAACATGACAAAAGACAAAAATAAATGAAAACGACACACAAATCACACACCACCCCTAGGGTACGCCTCACTGTTGCCTTGCCTCGAAAGGTGATCGTCGAGTAGAGGATGTCTTAGTAAGTCCTCATGATCCGGGAACCTGGCATGAGGGTAGCTTCTAAGGTGTCTTCCTATTGCTCCGGTGATCACCATGTCCCGAACCTCGAATTGACCCGAACACCTCCAACGGTGGTGCTACCTACCTCTCAATGGTGGGATGGCACTACTTTAAAGGACATTTACACAGACGAATTCCTTAGGGTAGGTAGGTTCTCGTAGATACTTGCTCTCTTCAAAAACAAACAAAAATCTTTTCACACCGACACTTTTCAAAAGCTTTCAAAGCAATTTTTCAAACACTCTGATACAAGAGTCGAACTGAAATTTTCAAAGAAACTTTTTTTAAAACCCACAGTTGAAAAGCAAACAAACCATTTTGAAAACACATTGAGCAAGTATCTAAGAGCCCATGGATAACCATGGATAGAAAGGGTGCTAACACCTTCCCTTTCTATAACCTACCTCCCGAACCGAGAGCAATCTCTTTAAGGAATTTTTCTGTGCTTTTGTCCTTTCCATTTGGAGAAAATAAAAGACGGTGGCGACTCTTGCTTCCGCGACATTTCGCGAACCAGCGTTAAACAGTCAGTTCCAGATCCACCGATCACACATGTGAGACACCTTAGCAAAAACAATAAAAAATACAAGATCATAGTCCCTCGGTGACGCTATGAATGTTGCCTTACAAATGATCTTAGTCCCTTAAGAAAAATGCTAAAGGTATCTCATAACATTGCTATCCATGACTATACGATGACCCACACTCGTCCCTTCATATCCAAAGATAAGGTTTCTTACCAATCAATGGTAATATAGTAATATCAAAGAAAGGGAGAAATGAACAAAATACTTTTAAGTAGGTAGAATGTTCTTAGTTTCTTGCTCATAATACATCTTCAAAAACAAACCTCTTTTCAAAACACACCACACACTTTCAAAACATGAAATGTGTTTAAAAAGTCCAACACTTTGTATGCATTCTTATAGAGACGATAATCATTACAAAGTTTGCCTAAACGAAGGCGCTTTTCAAAAATATTTTCAAAACCCACCACAAACACATTTCAAACAAGGCAATTTCAAAAGTGATCTAGCAAGCAACTAAGAGCCCATAGATAACTATGGATGAAAAGGGTTCTAACACCTTCCCTTTTCATAATCTACCTCCCCCCCCCCCCCCGAACTCAAGAAAATATCTCAAAGGTATTTCCTGTTCTTTTCACCCTTTCCTTATTAGATAAAAGAAAAGTCGGTGGCGACTCTTGCTATCCACAACAATTGCGATAAAACACACAACACCCAAGTCAGTTCTCCCACCATATCACAGAACTGGAGACTCTGCTGGGGATTATACTTAAAAGTGGGGTTACCTTAGAGACTAGATCACCTTTAAATGCTTTCATTGTATGACTTGTTTGCTTTACATTCTGGGTCCTTGTTTGGGTTTTGTATTGATCCTCTACCCGGATCAGGGAACATTTTTAGGTAAGTAGTAATAGATCTTAAAGATTGTGTGGGGTATACCGACATGGTTGAAGCAATGGCTACGTTAGTGTGACACATTTGTTGGTACCGGTATCCCTTGAGTCTAGTCAAGGAGAATACGAGGCCGATGTGTAGTGTCATGAAGCACTAACTGACCTTAGAACCTTTAATTGAACAACTTGGCCATTAGGAAGTAGTGAGATAGTCGGCTTTGGTGCAGTCCAAAGTTGGTTGATACTCGATGCTACGCTCATTGAGATCATACTTTTGGGATATTCCAGTCACCAATAAAGAGGCTTGTGCTGAAACAATGCCCGATGAAGAAAGATCAATGATATTGAGATTCCCTAGGACCCGATTACTTTCTAGGACAGGTTGAACCAAATAAAGTTCAAGAGGGTACTTACCTATGAACCTCATGCAATCCTAAACCTAAGGACTTGTTTGCTTTGTGTGTATATGTTTACTTGTACATAACATCATGACACCATGCCATAGAATTTTCAATAACCATTTCAAGGGTCTCAAGGGCCTGTGATGCAGGGTTATACTGAACCTGACGTCTATCAAGGGGCAAGAGGATTTATTTTCCTCTAACCAAATACTGCCAAAGACCAAAGCATAATAACTTGAGTCAAGGGTTGTGACCAACTTGATATGGTGAACTTGATTCTCGTAGAAGGACATTCGATGATACGAAGTTCTTTAATCAATGTTGTGATCAAAATCTAACTAATAACATTTTCTTGTGTTTACCCTATGAGATCCTTGAAAACATTACATCCACGTATCATGCATCATATCATGACAGGTCTTCCCTATACAGGTTTTCCCATCCGCTTGTTGTTTATTTCAGTAAAAATGGCTCTCGAAAAAACTGTCCAAGATCTTCAAAACCAAAATGACCAGCTTCAAGATTTGTTCCTGAATCTATCCAAGGGGCAAGAAGAAGTGAAAGCACTCCTTATTGAGAGCATGACCGAGAAGAATTCTGAAGACGACAAAGATGGCCAGTTGAAGCAATTATAAGCTGAGATATCAACAATGAGAATCCAGATGTTGGGACAGATGGCTCTTATCCAAAACTTAGCTAGGGGACAAGAATAGTTGAGAGTTCTCGTCAACAAGCTTCATCAAGATGGATGCAACCATACGGAGCAAATAACTAGAATTAGGGATCGAGTCATTAACCAGCCTCAGATGAAACAATAAGATTTGGTTGAGAAAACACCTTTCAAAATGGTTGTTACACCAAGAGTCCAACAACAACCTCACTAACCATGACAGAGTGGCCCGCATAAGAAAGATACGCCCAAAAGACAATTTACTGAGATCAACATGCCCTTGGCTCAAGCATTGCATCATATGTTGGAAACCAAGCTGGTTAGATTAAGGGAGCCTCCTAAAAAACCTAACACTTCTGCTCCCAACTACAAGTACAATGAAAGGTGCGCATACCATTCCAATAATCAGGGACACGACACTAATCATTGTTGGGTGTTGAAAAACAAGATTCAAGACCTGACCGACAAAGGAGTGTTGGAATTTACACAAGATGGTCAACTAGAGTTTTTCTGTCACCCCTCAAAGACACATTATCTGAAGTGACAAGTTTAGGCAAAGAAATTTTTGTTCATTCGAATTTCCATTCTTTGTTTGTTTAAACATTTGTCCTTATGTCATATTTTGGTTGTTCTCATTAATGCATTGCATATGTTTGTCTTGAGTTAATCCATTGGTTTTCACTATACTGAAACTATACTTTTACTCCTTTTTGTATGACATTCAACTCTGGATTACAAGTTGTAAGCCTTTAGAGGGAGGATGACGAAAATAATACCATAATCTCATACAGTATGCTCTTGGATAGACCTTGATGACGATGTACAAGCATTGTTTCAAATCCTAAACAGTGGAGTTATAAGGAAGATAATCCCTAGTCAACCCCTTTGAGCCAAAGAAGTAGGAGTTTTATTTTTCACACAACTTAAAACCTTTAACATCATAACTTGGGGTAGGGTAGTTTCTCAGTTAATTCAAATTTGCGTTCAGTCGCAAGATTTCACTTCGTACACAACAAATGACATCAAAAATATCCTTCTGAATCAAAAGACGGAAATGGTTCCCTATAAAATACGCAGTCATTATCCCTCGAGAAAAGCCCACTAAGAAAAAACCTACAAAGGAGACTTAAGAAAAACTGGGGCATCCCGCTGTTGTACCCCAATTTTTACCCCTAAGATCCCTTCATCATACCATGTTGATTCAATCACAACAAGATCACATTAGGGCTTTTGGTTCTCCTATATTTTGTGATCATGAATGTTTTGTCTTGATTTTCCTTTTAATTAATAAAATACAATGTTGGTTTGTCTTACTTGTTAATAATGTAGGTAAGGGCAATGTGGCTTAACAAGTTGATCCATAGGTTCATGAGTTTACTTCCATGCCCTAGTCAATAAAGCTTGAGAACTTCAAACCTCACCATTGAAGTTGTTTTGGAAGAAATGGCATGTAAAGGCTTATTTTGGTTCATCACATTTCAAAGTTATCAAATTGATTCAAAAGAACAAGGGGTTGATGGAAGAAGTTGTCATGGTTGGACAAGGTCTTGTTCCCATTGATCACAAGTGCATATTTCTCTCAATTCTCAAGATATGGAAGTGGTTTTGGTGGCTATGAGTTCTCATTATCATCCTTAACAACTTCTATTTACAAAGCAAGAGTGTTGGTACAAGAAGGTTGTTCAAAATTATCAAAGTTCCTCAAAGCATTTTCTTGATCTAGGAGCTAGGTTTTGAACTTCAAAGAAGTATATCTTGCTCATATTTTGGTATTTTTGAGTTATTCCAAAAACATCCTTATTTTCAAAGGTTTATTAAAAAATAACTTCAAAAGTTTCAAGGAGTTTTCATGTGGAAGAAACTTTATGATGAATAAAGATTACAAGTCCTCCAGAAGAACCCCCAATTTCTCAGGTGTGACTTCAAATGATCATAACTTGGTCAATTTTTATCACCTTGAGCCCACTATTTTTCCACCATGATCTTGAGGATATGAAATTTATTCCTTATTTTATGTGCAAAGTGATAAAATGGATAGAAGATGCCCTAAGGATGCAAAATATTATAGGTCATTTCATGATTTTTGTTCCAACTTCAACAATTCATAACTTTCTCAATTTTTGGAGATTTTGAATGGTTCAAGTTTCAAAATGTCATTCAAGAGGTCTATTTCATTCCATCTGTTTTGGTCAAGAGCAAATTCCAAGTGGAAGGCCATGTTTGGATGCAATACATTATAGGTCACATTTGAAGAAAAATTTGAAATATTTCTAAATATCGAAAGTCAACATTTTTCCCCAACTTTGACTCAATGCAACTTTCATATCAAGCATTCATTTAACTCCATTCTTTTTCCATTGCAAAGCTTGTAACATTAGCTTTCTAAAGTATCAAGAATCATACCTTAAGACCCCTTGAATTGAAAATGCCACTGTTTTGAAATTGGTAACTTGGAATTGAATTTCCCACCAAGTCAGAATTTTGAAATCCATAATGTGGCCTCTAATCACAAGATTTATGCACGTTTTTTATTTAAACTTGATTAACAAACTTGCCAGAAGGGTTTAGCACCTCAAAACGCAAAGATTGGATGAGTTTTGGTGAAAATAAGATCACACTTCACTCGTGCATCAGGTTCACACAAATTCACTCCAAAATGAATCACTCACTCTTCCTTTTGATCCCATTTGCTTCTCCTATAAATAAATGAACTATCCTATTCATTTTCTCAAGCTTTAATATCCAGAATCACCCTGCCAAACTTGCTCCAAAACTCAATTTTCTATAACTTCATAATCAGTATTCAAGCCTTTTTAATCCAATTTTTCTATCAATTCACCTTTCTTGATCTTCCCTGAAGCTAACCATACAATTACCTTCAATAATCATGCCCTATATTGCTCCATAGAAGTCCAGTTTCAGAGCTCTTCAACTCAACTTCAATAGGTAGATTTCTCCATAAATTCTTCAAAACTTTGATATCATTGTGATGATCTCATTGCCCTGGTTCTAGTTGCAACACTTGCTTTTATCTGGAAACACATTTTGACTATGAAATTTCAAATCCCTTTTTAAAACTTTTCTTCCAAATTGCTTGAGCTACAGTTTATATAAATTTGTCGTGAAGGTGCGGTTGTCTTCGTCTTGAAGAGACGAAGCGAATGGAATAGGTATGAGCTTCTGATTTTACAGTTTGAGGGACCTACAGTTCACGTTGGCTAGAGGTTGAAGATGACCAACGTGTCATCTTCCAACCAATGAAGGCGCGCCACTTGTTTTTTTTGAATTTCTGATTTAATAAGTGATCCAGTGTTTTATTCACTAATGACCATGATATGCACAACGCGCCAGATCTCTTGGATTTGATTACTAACATGTTTTGACTCTCATACATTGGTCCACATCTTTTTGGTTTTTATTTTATTTTCTTATTTTTATATTTAATTGTTTTAAACTTCAAAAAATAATAGAAAATTCATTTTTAGTCCAAAAAATCTGAAAAAAATCATGAAAAATATTTTTGATTCTTCTCTTTCGGATTTTTATTTTTTCACAATTTTATTTTGTGTTTTGATATTTTTTATAAATTCTCACTTTATTTGAATTGTTTTAAATGTTTAAAAATGCATTTATGCATTTTTAAATTCTGAAAAAATTATGGAATGATTCAATGATATTGTGACAAATATTAGTGACCTCATTTATTTTTTATTTCTGACTTTGTTATTTTTTTATCATTTTTGGTTTATTTTACTCATTTCTTTTAATTTTAAAAATAGTTTCTGACTTTAAAAAATTACCAAAAAATTTATAAAAATATTTGAATCCTTTTCTGATTTTTCTATGGTCTTACTTTTTATTTCTTGATTAATTTGAACATAGTTGATATTTTTCTCTTTTATTTCTATTTTAAAACTTTTTTAATAGATATATTAAATGCAATATTATTTTGTGATTATTTTATGCCTGATCTTGGGTTGAATTTTTTATTATGAACTTTGTTAACATCATTGGATCCCTGGCGTTGAGTCTAACTCCATAAAAATGGATGAATGATTTTAATAATAGTTTAATTAAAATTTAATTCATATATGGTTTGTATTCTTTCTCACCCCTCTTCATCTCATCCCTTTCTTATTTCACTAAGTGTTATTGGAGCATGATCTCTACATCATGTCTCAAAACAAATAGTGCATAGATTGCTATTGACCGGCCTCAAAATATGTGCGACTTCTATATAAGTCCACTTACGATTGCTTAACATAGCTCTAAATTTTGTCCTGATTCGAATAAATGATAATTCGTGGCCCGAACCTATGTTTGCAAGCCCAAGTATGTTAATTTGATCCCTTTGATCCAATAACTTTGAGATTCATTGTGTGGAGGGTTTGGTTCTACCAATCCTCTAATGGATCTACAACACTTTTGGTCAACGCGGATCACTTAAACATTGTTGATCATTAAATGGTACTTGTGAGGATTCCAAATGGATGATATACTTGACAAAAAAAATGCAACTTGTTGTGTGGAGGCTTTGGTTCTACCAGTCCTCTAATGAGTTCCAAATGCAAGTTTCAAGATGGTCATCCAACTAACCACTAATTATTAATTTATTTCACCTTATGCTTTTATTTTTTATGCTTTATGTACCATTTACTTTAAGCATTACATTTCATGTTATTTGTATTTTTCTCAATTGAGCATTTATATCCTTCTTACCTTTGTTTTTCTCATTTGAGCCTTTATTTTCTTTTTCAAGACACCTAATAATCAACATGAACCCTAAAAAAGGATTTAATGATACTTTGGCTATTTGGTTACTATCCTTGGCATTATGGAGCATTGGACTTCTTGGACTTAGGATTAGAAACCCTGGCCTGTGTTGGAGACCTTGTGACCTTAATTGATATTTTGTCTGCAGATCTTGAGATTTACCTCAAGACACTGGGTTGTTTGTTTTGTGTGCAGGTTATTGTGATTACATTCTTTGTTTTTAATCTGGAATTCACCCGTATATAACCGTTACTCTGCCCAATTTTTTTGAAGACTTAATACACTTAAAGTTCGGTTCTCAAGAGGTCTAGTATCTTTGCTTATTTTGTTTCAATCCAAAGAATGAGAATTGTATCTTGACTCATAATGTCAATTATTGACTTCTTGTTGGTTAGATGGTTGTTATCCCTAGCTTTTACCTTATGCTTTAGGATAGTCTCTTCTTCTCCTCCCATCTTCTTTAATTTCAAAAATCTTCTCCCTCCTTTTGAAAACCCTTCTTGTTTCTAAATTTGAACCACTTTCATAATAAACTTGGACTTAGGTCCATGCATTTTCAAAACAGTTTTTTTATAAATAAAATTCAATCAACTTAATAATACCTTGACATTTTTGTGAGAAGACTAAAAGTCAATCAATCTCATTTCAAACCATGTTGCCTCTTTGGCTTATTTTTATTCTAAAACCTTTCTCAAAAGGTTGGACTCTTGTCAATCCTTGTAGTGATGCAAACAACTGTACTTATACAATATATAGTAAAGAGAGATATTTTCCACTTGGGTGTTGAGTGAGGCATTGTTGATTTTAAAATCCAAGCCATATCCTCCACTTTGAGATGATACAAATTCTCCTTTCTCATGATTGTGGGTAGTAAGTATGTTTTCCACACGGACAATGACGATGATGTCTTATCTCATAAAATTAACCAACACAATTGTGTTTTAAAATTTTAAAAGAGGAACTACGTGTACCCTGATCCCCTATTGCATGAAAGGTGGTACGTAGGCACTAAAGGTTCACAATCGCGGTGGGTGCAAAAATCATAAAAAATATATTTCTTTTATCACCTCCACCGTCTATTTTTCATACAAAATTTTATAGCCAAAATATATAGATTTTTCAAAGATGTTCCTGCGGAGTACCGTATATGTTTAGGATTCTAATACCTTCCCTTTGCATAACTAACCCCCTTACCTTGAATCTTTTCCCCTCTTTTGGGTTACTCTCTATTTTCCCATTCCTTTGGAAACAATAAAGCGCGATGGCGATTTTTATTTTGATATGTATAAGTCTAGTCAATCCAATGGCTTAGTCTTAAACATTTCTACCGCTACAGAAAAAATGGAGACTCTGTTGGGGAAAGATTGACCTCTTCCTGGTCCATCCCTAAGTGGGTTGAGCCTATCTTTGTTTATATATGTATATGTGCTATTGTTGTTTATGTGTTATATGTTGTATATATGTTTATCTGGATTTTCCTGGTTTTCAGGGTACTTGGTGATTACTCATAAGTCTTATACCCGGACTTGGGAACACTTTAAGATAGGATGGGCGGTATAGTCATATTAAATTTGAGGGAGTAATCCCAAAAAAGGAGGCATGAGATCCCCCACTCAGTGGAGGCCTCTTTGACTGTAGTGTTGTTTTCCGAGTAATCGAGAAGACGTACTGCTTTCGACCTGGGAGCCTGCTGAAGCTGAGGACCGTAGAATACCTAACCCATCTTGTCCTTTTAGGTGTAGTGCGGAAGTTATGACGGAGTAATCCAGAAATAGTTTTCATGTGATACTACGCTCGGACGAGTTTTTCTTGAGAATATTACTAATTACTGAGTTAATCGGGAAGTTGGTAATATCCGAAGGAAGGATGTAGACTATGGGAACCTCTAGAACCTTGATCGGCAAGTGATAACTTTTAGACCATACCTTATGGGTAGTACCTTTGACCTCTTGCTTGTGACGTTGAACCTATGAACCCTATATGTGTGATCTTGTGTGTAATTGTTGCATCATGCATCCGTGCACTCATAAGCATCTTTTGAAGAAATTTTATTTCAAGGGACTTAAAAGTTAACCATTTGTGAATATCTCAGGTGCTTTTTAACCATGGATTCTGGAAAAAGAAAGACCGGAAAATACAGTTTCAAGGATCCTAAGATAGATGAGTTGATCAGTCTAATTCCTGAGATTGAGCGTTTTGCAAATTTTCGGAAGAAGTATGGAGCCATCATTCATCTCATGAAGCTTAGGATGAAGGAGGGTATTCTCTCGACCTTGGTCCAGTTCTATGATCCGATGTATCATTTCTTTACTTTACTTGACTATCAATTGATGCCTACACTGGAGGAGTATTCTTATCTGTTGGATTTACCTATTACCGATCGTGTTCCTTTCACCGGTTTGGAGGGTGAGCCAAAATCACATGAGATTGCTTCTTTGATTCATCTGGGGAAGTCTGAGGTTGAAGCCTATATGACTACTAAAGGAGGGATTAAAGGGTTAACAACTCAGTTTTTATTGGAGAAAGCTCGTTACTTTGCCAGGATGAAGAGTACAGTCGCTTTTAAGGCCATCTTTGCTCAACTTGCTTATGGGTTATTGTTATTTCCTAATGTGGATAAGTTTGTTGACGTTAATGCTATCAGGATCTTCATGATTGGAAACCCAGTTCCTACATTGTTGGGAGATGCTTATTACTCTATTCATCTCCGGAATTCTTATCATGGGGGGATGATTATCTGTTGTACGCCTCTTTTGTACCAGTGGTTCATCTCTCATATGCCTCAGTTGAATGCTTTTTGGGATGTCAGGAAGGAACCCCGTTGGGCTCCTAAGATCATGGCACTTACTCGCTCGGATATTGATTAGTATCATCGAGCTTACCAGGATGTAGAGATTGTCGACAGTTGTGGTAGTTTTCCCAATGTACCTATTCTTGGTACAAAGGGAGGAATTAACTATAACCCTGTTCTTGCACGACGATAGCTTGGTTATCCGATGAGGGATAAGCCAAATAGTATTCATTTGAGTAGTTTCTTTCTGAAGGAGGAAGAATACCATAAGGAAGCTAGGGAGCAGATTGCGAAGGCCTGGCGTCACATTCATAAGAAGAATATGAAAGATTTAGGACCAAGAGGGGCTGTTTCTTTGGAGCCATATCTTAAGTGGGTCCAAACGAGAGCTATTCAGTTGAAGATGTCGTATTCCCGGGAAACACCTATGCCTGATTTGTTTGCGAAGACCACTCCTCCCTTATTGGATGATATAGAAGAGCTACAACTTGCTTTAGTCAGGATGCAGCAAGAAAAGGATGCTTGGAAGAATAAGTGCCAAACTTTAGAGATTTCCTATATAGAAGACTTGAAGGAGAAAGACAACTTGATTCAGATCCTTGAGAGTCGGGTTGTAGAGATGATGGAGAGGCAAGGGGATTTATTTTCTCCTAAGCCTCATTCAGTTGATAGTTGCTCACTTCCTGATTCAGGTGATTGGAAGGAGGTTGTCACCAGATATGCTGAAGAAAACCAGAGGTTGAAGGCTCAGATTGCCAGGCTTACAGGGAAGCGCAAGCGTATAGAGTGATCTCCATTAGCTTTGCTTATTAGGGTTTTAGACTTTATTTTCATCTTGTACTTGGGGTTATTGAAACTTGTAATCCATTTTGAAGTTATTATAATAAAAAATTTCAGTATGTGTTATTACTTTGATATTCGCAATGTGTCTATAAACCTTTAAGTCCCTTGAAATACTAATAACAAAATAAATCATGTGCATTGCATATCATGTATCATATTGCACATATTTCTTATATTTATTATGCATATCCAGGTGTCTCACCAAGCTTCTTTACTTTGTTCAGCAAGCTGACTCACCACTATAATTTCAGAAGGAAGATGGACAACTTAGAACAAGAGAATAGCGAGCTGCGCGAGGAGGTTTCTGCTTTGAAGGCCGGCATGGAAAATCTTACTTCTCTGATGGAATCTCTGGTGGCTGCTCAGAATCAGCCACCGAGTGTTCAACCTCAACCAACAAGGGCTACTACTGAAGCTCCGGTTGTTCCTGTGTCTGTTACTCTAGCTGTTTTTCAAAATCGCATGCCTCAAGGTTATCCATGAGGAATTCCAGAGAACTTTGTGCCTGAAAGTTTCAATCTTGGTCCTCAAGAAGCTCCAGTTATTCATACTACTGTTACTCCTGCACCACCTGTGGTGCATGTTGCGCCTGCTGCACCTCCTTCGGTGAGTATGATTCCATTTGCTAATGATGATATGTGTCGTCCTTTTCCTACACCAAGTGAATACTTGGGTCTCTATGATAGAATGGATGATTTTCAAGAACAGTTTGACAAGATGCAGAGGGAGATGAAGCCCCTCAGGGGAAAGGAATTATTCGGGAAAAATGTGAATGATTTATGCTTGGTCCCGAATGTTAAGATACCTGCAAAGTTTAAGGTCCCAGAATTCGAGAAGTACAAGGGAAACACTTGCCCTCGTGCTCATCTAGTGATTTATGTAAGGAGAATGTCTACCCATACTGATGATCAGCGTCTACTAATTCACTTTTTTCAGGATAGTTTGACTGGTGCTGCGCTGAAGTGGTATATGAGTTTGGATAGCGTCAATATCCATAATTTCAATGACTTGGAAGAAGCATTTATCATACAATACAAATACAACATGGACATGGTGCCTGATCGTGATCAACTCAGGGCCATGGTTCAAAAAGACAGAGAATCATTCAAAGAATATGCACAGAGATGGCGTGAGGTAGCTGCCCAAGTGATTCCTCCCATGGAAGAGAAGGAGATGACTAAGATTTTCTTGAAGACTCTGGGTGCTTTTTACTATGAGAGAATGGTAGCGAGTGCGCCAAGTGACTTTACTGAAATGGTAGGCATGGGTATCCGCTTAGAAGAGGTTGTAAGAGAAGGCTGTCTAACGAAGGGTAAAAGTTCTAGAAATACGGAGAAGTCATCCTATGGGTTTACCAAAAAGAAGGAAGGAGATACAAATGTTGTTATATAAGAGAGGAGAGTTAATCCTCCTAGAAGAAGTTATCAGCATCATCAACAAGTCGCCCCAGTTACTCCAGTTATGGGTGTAGCTCCAACCATCGTTGCTTATCAGAGATCATCCCAGCAGGGGAATCAAGGGTATAATCAGAGAAGGGAGAGTTATGACCTTATACCTATGAGTTATACAGAGTTACTATCAACGTTAATTCAGAAGAAGTTGGTTCAGACCCGACCACCTCCCGTTGTACCATCACCCTTGCCTTGGTATTACAAGGCGGACCAAACATGTGCTTTTCATCAGGGAGCACCAGGGCATAATGTTGATAATTTCTATCCTTTGAAGACTGAGGTGCAAATATTGGTGAAGTCCAGTATTCTATCTTTCAAAGATGTGGTCCCTAATGTGAAAGACAATCCTCTACCCAAGCACGGAGGAGAAAATACTGTGAACATGGTGGCCGGTTGTCTAGGCGACTTCCGGATTTTTGATATTAATCTGGTTAGAGGAGATTTGGTGAAAATGCATGCAGACCTCTGTGAATTTAGCTACTATACGCATGACCATGCTGGTTGTGTTATTTACAGTATGGATATACATGGTTGTGACAAGATAAAGGCTGATTTTCAGGAGATGATGGATGAGGGCCTCATCCACATAATCAGGCCTAGGGCAGAGTATGAAGATGAGGTAAATATGGTTTCTGGATATCCTGGAGAGTTCAGAATCTTTGATGTGGGATATATGAATGAGGATCTTGTACAATTGCATGCTACTTTCTGCCACATGGCTGGTCAGGTGGAACATCAGTATGGATCTTGCCGGATTTGCTTCTGGGACTACCGAGGATGTCCAATTGTGAGAAAAGGTGTTCAGTTTTTGTTGGATAATGGAACCATCAAGGTTACAGGTCAAAGGGATGATTACCATGAAGTTGATGTGATTGAGGTCTGTTTGGCTGAAGAAGAGTTGGATGATGAGTATGCCTCTACAGATGAGTATTTCTCCTCATATGAGGATTTGTTTTCCAGAGATGACTCCATAATGACTGATTGTGTTGAAGAAGGGGTAAACATTATTGTGCCTTGTTTTAGTGCACCTGCCCATTTTGAAGTTGAGTATCATAGCAAGCCAACTATTACTCCATCGGTGATTAGTTTGTCGGGCCTGTTCCCTACAAGTCAGATAAGGTTGTACCCTACAAATATAATGCTACAATCTTAGAGGATGTGTGGAAGTTCCCATCCAGCCAATACCTGATGATGGAAATATTGCTGAGACTAGCAGAGTGACCCGCAACGGTCGTGTATTTGCACCAGTTGTTCAAGGAGATGTTAGTACAGGAAAACAAATTGTTTTAAATGTCGAACCCAAGAAGGAAGTGGGTGAATCTAGTTGAGCTACCCTAGAAAAGGATGTGGATGATATTTTGAAGATAATTAAGATAATCAACTACAGAATTGTAGATCAGCTACTGCAGACTCCTTCAAAAATATCTATATTGCCTTTACTAATGAACTCCTCTGATCACTGAGAATCTTTGATCAGGGTATTGGACCAAGCTTTTGTGGAGAGTGACATGCCTGTAGACCAATTCAGCAGCTTAGTAGAGAACATTACATCATGTAATAACCTGAGTTTCTGCGACGATGAATTGCTAGATGAAGGAAGGAATCACAACTTGGTCCTCCACATCTCTATAAACTGCAAGAATGATTCACTATCCAATGTGTTGATTGATAATGGATCTGCTTTGAACGTTATACCAAGGAGTACACTTATGAAGTTGAAATATCAAGGAACGCCCATGCGCCCAAGTGGCATCATTGTGAAAGCATTTGATGGATCAAGGAAATCTGTTATTGGTGAAGTGGACTTGCCTATTCATACAGGCCCACATTTGTTTCAGATTACTTTCCAGGTCATGGATATCGTACCCGCTTATAGCTGCTTACTAGGATGGCCGTGGATACATGAGGCAGGGGTTGTCACTTCAAATTTACACCAAAAGCTGAAGTTTGTACGTGAAGGAAATGTGGTGATTATAAATGGAGAACAGGCATTATTGATATCTCATTTGTCCTCTTTCAGCATTAGTGAGGCGGATGAAGCTGCTGTTGGAACCTAGTTCCAAGCTTTATCCATTGACAACATAAGGGGAAATGATAATTCTATGGTTTCACTTAAGGATGCGCAACAAGTTGTGCGTAATGGTCATAGTGAAGTATGGGGACAAATTATGGATCCACCTGTAAACAAGAATAAAGCTGGCTTTGGGTTCTCTGTGAAGAATGATAAAGGTAAGAGCATGAAGCCGAAGTATGTTGCAGGCAAGTATCAAGACATCTTCTGTAGTGGGGGTTATCTTCATCCAACTGTCTCTGGGATTAATGCCATTGTGGAAGATGAAGCAGAGCCAGAAATGCTGAATTATGTGACGCACAGAGTTAGGGTTCAGAACTGGATCACCATTGATGTTCCCTCTTGCATACATGTTTCAAAGTAATTTGTTTTGTTAATCTTTTTGAAAAGCTTTCACTTTGCCCAAGGTGAAAGTATTAATATTTTATGGGCTTATCTGTTTGTTGTGACTTTTAAAATCAATAATAAAAGTTGTCTTTGTTTCCCAAATTGTGTTTTTATTTTTTGCTTTTTCTTGGAAATGGTAATCAGAAGAAAAAAACCTTTTAAAATAAATAATAACTGAAATTCAATCTGCATGATCACTTGTTATATGTGTCAGTTTCTAAAAACATTCATAAATCATATGTGCCGATTAATTAAAAAACCATTAAATACAATGACCCTGCACCCTCTCCCAACTTTGAATGTCCTGTGTATGGGGCCGAAGAAGAAGACTATGATGAGATTCCAGAAAAGGTCTCACGGCTGTTTGAGGGCGAGGAAATGCCATTCATCCACATAAAGAGCCATTGGAAGTAATCAATTTGGGTTTAGAAGAAGATATGAAGGAAGTCAAGATTGGAGCATTACTTCATCCTGATGTGAAGAGCAGGTTGATTGAGTTGTTGAAAGAGTATGTGGACATTTTTGCTTGGTCCTACCAAGATATGCCTGGTCTAAATATGGATATTATAGGACACCACTTGTTGCTGAAGCCAGAGTGCCCGAAAATCAAACAGAAGTTGAGAAGAACTCACCCAAATATGGAAGTGAAGATCAAAGAAGAAGTTCTAAAGCAGATTAATACCAGTTTTCTTGTGACATCAGTGTACCCTCAATGGATTGCCAATATTGTCCTAGTACCGAAGAAAGACGAAAAAGTTCGCATGTGCGTAGATTACAGAGATCTAAATAAAGCTAGTCCAAAAGATGATTTTCCATTGCCACACATTGATATGTTAGTGGGTAGCACAACAAAATTCAAAGTTTTCTCGTTCATGGACAGATTTTCCAGGTATAATCAAATAAGAATGGCTCTTGAGGACATGGAAAAAACAACGTTTATCACACCTTAGGGAACATTTTTTTACAGAGTGATGCCCTTCGGGTTAAAGAACATTGGTGCAACGTACTAGAGGGCTATGACAACCCTATTCCATGACCTGATGCACAAGGAAATTGAGGTATATGTCGATGATATGATTGCTAAATCCCAGACTGAAGAAGGGCATGTAGAAGGGCATCTAGAAGATTTGTTGAAGTTGTTTCAGCATTTGAGGAAGTATCATTTCCGCTTGAATCCAAATAAATGTACCTTTGGTGTTCGATCAGGGAAATTGTTAGTTTTCATTGTTAGCTAAAAAGGAATTGAAGTTGACCTTGATAAAGTCAAAGAAATTCAAGAGATGCCAGCGCCGAGAACTGAAAATCAAGTCAGGGGGTTCCTCGGGCGTTTGAATTATATTTCCATATTCATTTCTCATATGACTGCAACATGTGAACCGATCTTTAAGTTGTTAAAGAAAGATCAAGGTTGGGTATGGTCAGATGACTTCTAAAGGGAATTTGAAAGTATTAAAGAATATCTACTTGAACCTCCTATCTTACTCCATCCCGTTGAAGGAAGACCATTTATTATGTATCTGACAGTGTTAGATAATTCCATGGGCTGTATTCAGGGACAAAAAGATGAAACAGGGAAGAAAGAGCATGCCATTTATTATCTCAGTAAAAAGTTTACTGATTGTGAGTCACGGTATTCTATGCTGGAAAAGGATTGTTGTGCTCTGGCCTGGGCGGCAAAATGTTTGCAGTGGTATATGTTGAATCATACTACTTGGTTGATCTCCAAAATGGATCCAATCAAGTACATTTTTGAAAATCCTGCTCTTACTGGGAGAATTTCCCGCTGGCAGATGTTGTTATCTGAATATGACATCGAATACCGCACTTAAAAAGCTATTAAAAGCAGCGTGTTGGCAGATTATCTTGCTCACCAACCAGTCGATAATTATCAGACTGTGAAGTATGATTTCCCCGATGAGGATGTGATGTTTCTGAAAGTGAAAGATTATGATGAACCATTGCCTGAGGAAGGTCCTGATCCTGAATCTCACTGGAGTATGATATTTGATGAAGCTGTGAATGCTTATGGTAAAGGAATTGGTGTTGTGATTGTCACTCCACATGGATCGCACATTCCTTTCACTGCAAGGTTGGCATTTGATTGTACTAATAATATGGAAGAATATGAGGCTTGCATCATGGGTCTCAAGGAAGCTATTGATCTCAAAATTAAAATTCTAGATATGTATGGAGATTCACCTTTGGTAACAAATCAGATTAAAGGAGAGTGGGATACTCATCACCCTGGCTTGATCCCTTACAAAGATTATGCTAGGATATTGTTACCCTTCTTTAATAAAGTTGAATTCCATCACATTCCTAGAGATGAAAATCAAATGGTGGATGCTCTGGAAACTCTGAATTCTATGTATTAAGTAAATACTTGGAATGATATACCTCAAATTATAGTTCGGCAATTAGATAGGCCCGCTCATGTGTTTACAACAGAGGAGGTAGCATATGAGAAACCTTGGTATTATGATATCAAGCATTTTCTTCAAACTCAGGAACACCTGATTGGTGCATCGAATAAAGATAAAAAGACATTGAGAAGATTGGCTGGCAGTTTCTTCCTCGGCGAAAATGTGTTGTACAAGAGAAATTATGACATGGTCCTGCTCAGATGTGTGGATAGACATGAATCAGACATGTTGACATGAGGTTCATGAAGGCTCATTTGGAACTCACACCAATGGACATTCGATGGCTAAAAAGATACTAAGGGTAGGTTACTATTGGCTGACAATGGAATCTGACTATTACAAATTTGCAAAGAAGTGCCATAAATGCCAGATTTATGCGGACAAGGTTCATGTGCCTCTGACACTTCTCAATGTGATCTCTTCCCCATGGCCTTTCTCTATGTGGGGTATTAACATAATTGGGATGATATAACCCAAAGCTTCGAATGGATACTGTTTCATCTTGGTAGTAATTGATTAATTCACCATATGAGTGGAAGCTGCTTCGTATGCTAACGTTACCAAGCAGGTGGTTGTGCACTTCATTAAGAATAATCGTATATGTCGGTATGGTGTGCCAAGCAGAATTATCACTGACGATGGCTCGAATCTGAACAACAAGATAATGACAGAACTTTTTGAGGAATTCAAGATCGTGCATCACAACTCATCTCCTTACAGGAAAAAGATGAATGGGGTTGTTGAAGTTGCTAATAAGAATATCAAGAAGATTATCCAGAAGATGGTTGTTACTTATAAAGATTGGCATGAAATGCTCCCTTTTTCTTTGCATGGATATCGGACATTTGTCCGCACTTCAACAGGAGCAATCTCGTTCTCCCTTGTGTATGGAATGGAAGCGGTACTCCCAATCGAGGTTGAGATTCCCTCTTTGTGTGTGATGATGGAAACCAAGTTGTCAAAGGCTGAATGGATCCAGAGCAGGTTTGATCAATTGAATTTGATCGAAGAGAAGAGAATGACGGCTTTGTGTCATGGGCAGTTATACCAGAAGAGAATGAAGAAAGCTTTTGATAAGAAGGTCAAGCCTCGTGAATTCAGAGAAGGCGACCTCGTGCTCAGGAAGATCTTGTCTTTTAACGCTGATTCTAGGGGCAAGTGGACTCCCAATTTTGAAGGCCCGTATGTTGTCAAGAAATCCTTCTCTGGTGGAGCATTAATTCTTGAAACTATGGATGGCGAGGAGTTCCCACGTCCCATGAATGCGGATGTAGTCAAGAAATACTTCGCCTAAAGAAATAAAAGAACAGCTCGCTAAGTTGAAAACCCGAAAGGGTGGCTTAGGCAAAAAATATCGTCTCAGTAGACCGAAAACCCGAAAGGGCGGTCTAGGAAAAAATTAGAGACATAAACAGAATAAATTTCCCGCTAAGTTGAAAACCCGCAAGGGCAGCTTAGGCAAAAGTTAGGGATTTTCTTGGCAAGTAACTACATCAGACAAGACTTGATCATTGAAGCAACAATCTTCTTGGATCCTTTCCATACTTCAACGGAAGCTGCTGTTCAGGATTTCAAAAGTTGTTAGAAGGGATAGTGGTCATTGTATCTTAATGTATCTTTTCCATTATATATTACCATTTTCCGAACTTTGTAATCATCCATGGAGTCTCGCCATTCACAGACTACCATTCTATCAATGAAATTTGAACTTTTACCCAATTCTTTGTATTTCTTATTTTATTTAGCTTGCAAAGACTCCATTTATTATTGATAATAATTTTCAAAGCGAAAAGATTAAATAACAAAATTGTTCTTAAAAAAGAATTTACAATTTACTTTTACTTTAGATTTTGTGATTCAAGAGGAAAATAAAAGTGGTGATCCCAGGAATGGATGAACTCCAGTAGTTTTAAGAAGTTTTGTTTCCCCCGGGAAGGTTTTCTCAGGACGTTTTCGCTGTATTGGGTTTGTGACTCTAGTGTCCCCAATCAAGTCTTTGTTCATTTTTCTTCTTTTATGAGTTTGCATGATATGAAGACTCAATCCAAGATTTCTCCAGTGAAGGTTTCGCTTATTTGATAGAAGTCCTTTATCCCCATAGAAGTTGGTACAATAATTACTCTCGAAGAACATGTATCTCTGGTTTCTCCAATGAAGAACGTATATTGGTTTCCCCTCGATGATATGGTGTTAACCTCCTCAAAGAAGTCAGCACGAAGTCCCCAGTTGATGTCTCGATGATGAAGCATTATCTCCCGTAGAGAAGTATGTGTGTTTTTTCTCCTTTAAAGTGGGCCTGAATTCCCCAGTGGATGTTTTTATGGTTTGGTTTCGATCTGCCTTATTCAAAATAAATTTTGCAAATCTCCAGTAGAAGTGCTACATTTGAAAATATTTATTTTCCCGTTGAAGTCTGAGTGCTACTCCCTGGTGAAGCCTAGAGAAGGATGTTATATCCCTATATCTGTACTATTTTGTCGCTATATTATGATTGTCCCCAATAAAGTTAAGCCATGCAGTAGGACTTTGCTTCCTCAGTTGGTGCTTATTTTTCTTTTGGGATGATCGTCTTGGATGTGATTTGGCTGAGTGTTGTGGGTGCTCGAGTTGGTTTTGTTTGTTTATCCCCAGTATTATATGTTTGTTTTATCAGCATATACATGATAACACTCATACATTCATACATACATCATACATAGTTAAATTTAGCAAATGATTGCTCATTCACATTCGTTAATATTTTGTTGACATATTACCCTATTTTACATAGTTGTGTTATCCTCTTCCCAATAGAGTGTCAGCCATAAGCAGAAAGTGTATATTCTTTCAATTTCACCACTGAGTTATACCTCGTGGAAGATTTTTGCTTTAGTCTTCCTGTACAGCTCCTTGTCTGGATGATTTGGGTTTCCCTCTTGAGTTTATTTCTCAAAGAATGTATTTTGGTAGACCATTTTATTCCAGTTTATTTCTTTTTGAATCCTTGATCCTCATCAATATTATTACTTTGGATTTCTACAATCTTTGAGTTTTGGTTTGAGAATGTGCATTTATTTTGCACGAGAGGACTTTATCTCCTCATCAGGAGTATATTGGCATTTCCCGAGGAAGTCATGATTCATTCCCCAGGAAGTCATATTTATTTCCCCAAAAGTCATTCTTACAATCCTTCCTATAACAACAAATAGCATATTTCTTTATTTAAGCAACTTATACTTCCCGTAAATGTCTACGTACTTTTTTTTTGCTACCTTCTCTATGAGTGGATAGTTTGCAGTTTGTTGTCAAAATTACTCTTGTGGATGGCCAATTGTTCAATATCGTAGAGACAGTTCATCAAGAAATCTTTGTAAGTGGTAGTCTCTTTATTTGAGACAACTTATACATTACCCTTTCCAGGAAGAATTCCTTGATTAAGGAGGAAGTTGAGATCCGTTCTAGGTGAAACGCCAGAATTATGGAGAAACTTGTTATATCTTTTTGCTACCCTCAGTGAATGTTGGTAGATCATCGTCAGTGAACGGCCATGCTATGATATATTCTCTTTCTACCTTCAGTGAAATTTGGTAGGTCACCTTCAATGAAAGTTGGTGTTTGTTATCTTTTTGCTACCTTCAGTGAACGTTGATAGTTCATCATCAGTAAACGGTGATGCTATGATATATTCTCTTTCTACCTTCAGTGAAAGTTGGTATGTCACCTTCAGTGAAAGTTAGTGTTTGTTATCTTTTTGCTACCTTCAGTGAACGTTGGTAGTTCATTGTCAGTGAACGGTGATGCTATGATATATTCTCTTTCTACCTTCAGTGAAAGTTGGTAGGTCACCTTCAGTGAAAGTTGGTGTTTGTTATCTTTTTCTACCTTCAGTGAACTTTGGTAGTTCATCATCAGTGAACGGGGATGCTATGATATATTCTCTTTCTACCTTCAGTGAAAGCTGGTAGGTCACCTTCAGTGAAAGTTGGTATTTGTTATCTTTTTGCTACCTTCAGTGAACGTTGGTAGTTCATCGTTAGTGAACGGCGATGCTATGATATATTCTCGTTTTACCTTCAGTGGAAGTTGGTAGGTCACCTTCAGTGAAAGTTGGTGTTTGTTATCTTTTTCTACCTTCAGTGAACTTTGGTAGTTCATCATCAGTGAACGGGGATGCTATGATATATTCTCTTTCTACCTTCAGTGAAAGCTGGTAGGTCACCTTCAGTGAAAGTTGGTATTTGTTATCTTTTTGCTACCTTCAGTGAATGTTGGTAGTTCATCGTTAGTGAACGGCGATGCTATGATATATTCTCATTTTACCTTCAGTGGAAGTTGGTAGGTCACCTTCAGTGAAAGTTGGTGTTTGTTATCTTTTTGCTACTTCAGTGAACGTTGGTAGTTCATCGTCAGTGAACGGCGATGCTATGATATATTCTCTTTCTACCTTCAGTGAAAGTTGGTAGGTCACTGTCAGTAAATATCGGTGTTGTTATTTATTTTCATTCTACCTTCAGTGAATGTTGGTAGCTCATCGCCAGTAAACATCGGTGTTGTTATTTCTTTCCTCTTTCTACCCTCAGTGAACATTAGTAGTCTCACCTTCAGTAAAAGTTGGTGTATCCTTTGACTTTTTATCGTCGTCTATAAGTTGGGTCTTTTGATCCACCAGTGATTTATTTTCCTGGTTGGGTTTCTCTTTTGTTTCTTTATTTTGTTACATCCCCAGTGGTGTTTGGCGTCCCTTTGAAGTTGTTCATGTGCATTCATATTCATAAGCATTGCATGTCATCTTAGGGCCAAAAATAGGGTTTGTTTTATATTTAAGTATCTTCGATCATGTCGACACTAAGACTTTTAACCTTTATATCTCCGGATAGAAGAAACTTAAATAAGGGCAGTTGTTGTACCCTAATTTTTGCCCCTAAGATCCCTTCATCATACCATGTTGATTCAATCACAATAAGATCACATTAGGGCTTTTGGTTCTCCTCCCTATCTTTAGCTTTGCTCTTTGAGGAATCACCAAGCACTTTGACTTGTTTTCTTTTGTGATCATGAATGTTTTGTCTTGATTTTCCTTTTAATTAATAAAATACAATGTTGGTTTGTCTTACTTGTTAATAATGTAGGTAAGGGAAATGTGGCTTAGCAAGTTGATCCATGGGTTCATGAGTTTACTTCCATACCCTAGTCAATAAATCTTGAGAACTTTAAACCTCACCATTGAATTTGTTTTGGAAGAAATGGCATGGCAAGGTTTATTTTGGTTCATCACATTTCAAATTTATCAAATTGATTCAAAAGAACAAGGGGTTGATGGAAGAAGTTGTCATGGTTGGACAAGGTCTTGTTCCCATTGATCACAAGTGCATATTTCTCTAAATTCTCAAGATATGGAAGTGTTTTTGGTGGCTATTAGTTCTCATTATCATCCTCAACAACTTCTATTTACAAAGCAAGAGTGTTGGTACAAGAAGGTTGTTCAAAATTGTCAAAGTTCCTCAAAGAATTTTCTTGATCTAGGAGTTAGGGTTTTGAACTTCAAAGAAGTATATCTTGCTCATCTTTTGGTATTTTTTAGTGATTCCAAAAACATCCTTCCCTTCAAAGTTTTATTAACAAATCACTTCAAAATTTTCAAGGAGTTTTCATGTGGAAGAAACTTGATGATGAAGAAAGATTACAAGTCCTCTAGATGAACCCCCAATTTCTCAGGTGTGACTTCAAATGATCATAACTTGGTCAATTTTTATCACCTTGAGCCCACTCTTTTTCCACCATGATCTTGAGGATGTGAAATTTATTCCTTATTTTATGTGCAAAGACATAAAATTCATATAAGATTCCCTAGGATGCAAAATATTATAGGTCATTTCATGATTTTTATTCCAACTTCAACAACTCATAACTCTCTCAATGTTTGGAAATTTTGAATGGTTCAAGTTTCAAAATGTAATTCAATATGTCTATTTCATGCCATCTTATTTGGTCAAGAGCAAATTCCAAGTGGAAGGCCATGTTTGGATTCAAGACATTATATGTCACTTTTGAAGAAAAAATTGAAATATTTCTAAGTATGGAAAGTCAACCTTTTTTCTCCAACTTTGACTCAATGAAACTTTCAGCTCAAGCATCCATTTAACTCCATTATTTTTCCATTGTAAAGCTTGTAACCTCATCTTTCTAAAACATCAAGAATCATGCCTTAAAATCCCTTGAATTGAAAAGGCCATTGTTTTGAAATTAGTAACTTGGAACTGAATTTCTCACCAAGTCAGAATTTTGAAATCCATAATGTGGCCTCTAATCACAAGATTTATGCGCGTTTTTTATTTAAACTTGATTAATAAACTTGCCAGAAGGGTTTAACACCTCAAAACGCAAAGATTGGATGAGTTTTGATGAAAATAAGATCACACTTCACTCGTGCATCAGGCTCACACGAATTCTCTCCAAAATGCATCATTAACTCTTCCTTTTGATCCCATTTGCTTCTCCTATAAATGCATGAACTATCCCATTCATTTTCTCAAACTTGAATAGTCAGAATCACCCTGGCAAACTTACTCCATAACTCAATTTTCTGTAACTTCGTAATCAATAGTCAAGCCTTTTTAATCCAATTTTTCTATCAATTCACCTTCCTCGATCTTCCGTGAAGTTAACCATACAATTACCTTCAAGAACCGTGCCCTATATTGCTCCATAGAAGTCCAGTTTCAGAGCTCTGCAACTCAACTTTAATAAGTAGATTTCTCCATCAATTCTTCAAAACTTTGATATCGTTGTGATGCTCTCATTACCCTGGTTCTAGTTGCAACACTTAATTTTATATGGAAACACATTTTGACCATGAAATTTCAAATCCCTTTTCAAAACATTCCTTCCAAATTGCTCGAGTTACAGTTTATATAAATTTGTCGCGAAAGTGAGGTTGTCTTCGTCTTGAAGAGACGAAGCGAATGACATAGATCTGAGCTTCTGATTTTACAGTTTGAGGGACCTGCAATTCACGTTGGCTGGAGGTTGAAGATGACCAACGTGTCATCTTCCAACCAATGAAGGCGCGCTACTTATTTTTTTAAATTTCTGATTTAATAAGTGATCCAGTGTTTTATTCACTTATGACCATCATATGCACAACGCGCCAGATCCCTTGGATTTGATTATTAACGCGTTTTGACTCTCATCCATTGGTCCACATATTTTTGGTTTTTATTTTATTTTCTGATTTTTATATTTAATTGTTTTAAACTTCAAAAAATCATAGAAAATTCATTTTTAGTCCAAAAAATCTGAAAAAATTATGGAAAATATTTTTGATTCTTCTCTTTCTGATTTTTATTTTTTCACAATTTTATTTTGTGTTTTGATATTTTTTATAAATTCTCACTTTATTTGAATTGTTTTAAATGTTTAAAAATACTTTTATGCATTTTTAAATTTTAAAATTATGGAATGATCCAATGATATTATGACAAATATTGGTGACCTCATTTATTTTTTATTTCTGACTTTGTTATTTTTTTATCATTTTTGGTTTATTTTACTCATTTAATTTCATTTTAAAAATAGTTTCTAACTTTAAAAAATTATCAAAAATTTTATAAAAATATTTGAGTCCTTTTCTGATTTTTCTATGGTCTTACTTTTTATTTCTTGATTAATTTGAACATAGTTGATATTTTTCTCTTTTATTTCTATTTTACAACATTTTAAAACTTTTTTAATGTATATATTAATTGCAATATTATTTTGTGATTATTTTTTGGCTGATCTTGGGATGGATTTTTGATTATGAACTTTGTTAACATTATTGGATCCATGGTGTTGAGTCTAACTCCATAAAAATGGATGGATAATTTTAATAATAGTTTAATTAAAATTTAATTCAAATGTGGTTTGTATTCTTTCCCACCCCTCTTCATGTGATCCCTTTCTTATTGCACTAAGTGTTATTGGAGCATGATCTCTACATCATGTCTCAAAACAAATGGTGCATAGATTGTTATTGACCGGCCTCAAAATAGGTGTGACTTCTATATAAGTCCACTTACGATTGCTTAACATAACGCTAAATTTTGTCATGATTCGAATAAATGATCATTCGTGGCCCAAACCTATGTTTGCAAGCCTAAGTATGTTAATTTGATCCCTTTGATCCAATAACTTTGAGATTCATTATGTGGAGGCTTTGGTTCTACCAATCCTCTAATGGATCTACAACACATTTGGTCAACACGGATCACTTAAATATGGTAGATCATTAAATGGTACTTGTGAGGATTCCAAATGGATGATATACTTGACAAAAAAATGCAACTTGTTGTGTGGAAGCTTTGGTTCTACCAATCCTCTAATGAGTTCTAAATACAAGTTTCAAGATGGTCATCCAACTAACCACTAATTATTAATTTGTTTCACCTTATGCTTTTATTTTTTATGCTTTATGTACCATTTACTTTAAGCATTACATTTCATGTTATTTGTATTTTTCTCACTTGAGCATTTATATCCTTATTATCTTTGTTTTGCTCATTTGAGCCTTTCTTTTCTTTTTCAAGACACCGAATAATCAACATGAACCCTAAAAAAGGCTTTAATGATACTTGGACTATTTGGTTACTATCCTTGGCATTATGGGGTATTGGACTTCTTGGACTTAGGATTAGAAACCTTGGCCTATGTTGGAGACCTTGTGACCTTAATTGATATTTTGTCTTGAGCTCTTGAGGTTTACCTCAAGACATTGGGTTGTTTATTTGTTTTGTGTGCAGGTTATTGTAATTACATTCTTCGTTTCTAATATGGAATTCACCTGTATACAGTCGTTACTCTGCCCAATTTTTTTTGAAGACTTAATACACTTGAAGTTTGGTTTCAAGAGGTCTAGTATCTTTGCTTGTTTGGTTTCAATCCAAAGAATGGGAATTATATCTTGACTCATAATGTCAAGTATTGACTTCTTGTTGGTTATATGGTTCTTATCCCTAGCTTTTATCTTATGCTTTAGGATAGTCTCTTCTTCTCCTCCCATCTTCTTTAATTTCAAAAATCTTCTCCCTCCTTTTGAAAACTCTTCTTGTTTCTAAATTTGAACCACTTTCATAATAAACTTGGACTTAGGTCCATGCATTTTCAAAACATTTTTTTTATAAATAAACTCCAATCAACTTAATAATGCCTTGACATTTTTTGTGAGAAGACTAAAAGTCAATCAATCTCATTTCAAACTATGTTTCCCCTTTGGCTTATTTTTATTCTAAAACCTTTCTGAAAAGGTTGGACTCTTGTCAATCCTTGTAGTGATGCAAACAACTATACTTCTATAATATGTAGTAAAGAGAGATATTTTCCACTTGGATGTTGAGTGAGGCATTGTTGATTTTAAAATCCAAGCCAGATCCTCCACTTTGAGATGATGCAAATTCTCCTTTCTCATGATTGTGGGTAGTAAGTATGTTTTCCACACGGACAATGACAATGATGTCTTATCTCATAAAATTAACCAACGCACTTGTGTTTTAAAATTTTAAAAGAGGAACTACGTGTACCCTGACCCCCTATTGCACGAAAGGTGGTACGTAGGCACTAAAGATTCGCAACCACGGCGGGTGCAAAAATCATAAAAAATATATTTCTTTTCTCACCTCCACTGTTGTACCCCAAAATTTTCCCTCTCATGTCTCAAGGACTTTTAGAATTACTTCAGTTAAGTTTCAAGCCTCATATCACATTTTCTAAGAAGAATCATTCAAATTATCAAAAGGGGGCAAAATGAGCAAAATCAGAGTTTCAGCTGGAAAAAGTCAACCTGACGATAAAAAGTCAAACTTTGACTTTTTGACCAAATTGGAGTCCCAAAAATCACATTATGTCAAGACGTCCAAAAAATGAAGTTTGATCATCAAAAATCAAGAGAATCAAAAATCCAACTTTGCAAGACTTTAAAATTTTCCTAAGTATTTTCTATACTTGGTTAATTTCATTTACTTCATGACATCTTTTACTACAATTCCAAATAATCCAAAATGATGCAAGTAACTCAAGTTATTACAAAGTGGCGTTTTGCAAAATTACAAATTCTAAAACTATGTCTTGATTGAGTTCTCTCAAAAAACCTTGCCACAATATTTTTGCCCTTGACATAATGTGCATGAAATATTCCACAAGACCAAATTTGTGTCATGCTACAAATTATACTGTCCAAGTTGAACAAAGTGTGATATGCTACATTGCCACAACACCCCAAAATCGGCTCCATGCTGCCCTACAAGAAACCTTGTGCTATGCCGCACCACAAGTATGCATATGCTGTCCTATACAGTCCAAAACTGCTCCATGCAGTCTGCCCCAACCTGCATCATAACAGCCCCAAAATTGCACCAAAATGGCAAAGGAAAATTGTGTGAAGAAAGTATCAAAACAGTAGGCAAAAACAATTCAAAAATAACTTATTTGGTTTCCCCCCTAAACCTCAGTCAAGGGTCTACAAAAAGGACTGTCTCATAAGACATAAGGGTTGGATTTTTTTTGAGAGAGAGGATTAAGAGAGAGAATAGAGAGTTTTATTGAGCAGAAAAATAACATTATTTGTAATCTTGACTCATTCATTCAAAACCAGTTCTGTTCTCATTCAAGAGAGAATCCCAACCCATTACTCCATCATACAAACTCTCCCATAAGAAAAACACTTTATCACATACAAAGATTGTCCAAACATAAAAACAGTGCTTGTAGTGCTGTCATCTCCACCCTCAAAACACACAAAAAAAAAACAATACAATGCAATTTAACTTGGTTTCAACAGTTTGGAGCAAGCTCCTTGGAGACTCATTGGAGCCATCACAGTATCTTGGAAAATATTCAGACTTAAAACACCAAGTGCAGTCCCTAGGCAAGTCTTCTTGACTTTTCACTTTTTTTTTCATACATCTTTAGTGGTTTTTTTTTTAAGATAAGATGTAGTAACCATTTCCCTTTTGAGCTAATTGTTTTTTTTTGTTGTTTACGTTTATCAATCATATCCTATAAACTGACATGTATGGATAGTAAAACAATGTTTAAGGCAGTAAAATACAGCATGTATCGACACATGTCCTCATGTGTCGACTCATCCTAGTGAAAAACAGGGTATAAGTCGACACATAATCCCCACGCATCGATTCATACTGATTTCAGGTTACAAAACAGAAGTTGGAAAAGTCTATGAGTCGACACAAAATGCGTATGTGTCGACACAAAGGAGGTGTATGAATCAACACATCCCATTATGTGTCGACTCATACTGAGCTGATTTTGTTTTACAGGAGCAAGGAAAAGTTATGTGTCGATGCATAACAGCATGTGTCGACACATAATGTTTCAAAAGGCAGTTTCTCCTATTTTTTACATTATTTATGCATTATATATATATATATATATATATATATATATATATATATATATATATATATATATATATATATATATATATATATATATATATATATATATATATATATATATATATATATATATATATATATATATATATATATATATATATATATATATATGTGTGTGTATTTTTCATTACTGTCTATTTATTTGATATGGTTGTAATATTTCAGTTTCCACTTCATCCCCATTGTTAAATTGTACCCCAATCCCTAAAGTGATGTAATAGCTTAGGATTTATTTTCCGCATTTTACTTGCTTTCACATATTGCTAGTAATTAGGATGTATGGCAAGATAAAATCGACAAGTAGATAACCTTTCAAATACAAGACAAAATGCATGCAAACTATCACACTAACACCTCTAGGGTAATCTCATCTTGTTGCCTTTCAAAAAATAGTCATGTCCCTCGAATATGGGACGTTTTAGCAAAGACCCTTCGATAAAAAAGGATCGTAGTCCCTCGATGACCCTTGATGTTGACTTCGGTAAACGATCTAGTCCCTAAACGACATTTCTAAAACGTCACATAGGTTGCCTTCTATGAATATACACACGTCTCATACCCGTCTATTCACATCCAACGATGGGGTTTCTTACCAAAACAATGGTAAGATAGCCACATCTAAAGGAGAAGGAAAAGAACGTTTAAGACCTTTCGAGTAGGTAGATTCGCTCCTAGTTACTCGCTTGCTCACAACAAAAAAACATTTTTTTCCATTTCAAAAACATTTTCAAAAAGATAAAACATTTTGTATACATTCTTATAGAGATGAGAACCATTGCAAAATATCTTTCCAAAAACCACTTTCCAAAACACAATCCACAAACACGTCTTTGAACTATCTTTCAAAATAAAACTTTGTACGTGTTCTTATAGAAAAGAGAACCATTAAAAAGATATTTTCAAAACACTTTCAAATCCCACACCACAAGCACATTAAAGCAAGTGATCCAACGAGTAACTAAGAGCCCATGGAAAACCATGGATGAAAAGGGTGCTAACACCTTCCCTTTTCATAATCTACCCCCCGAACTCAAGAAAATATCTCTAAAGGTCTTTCATGTGCTTTTTCACCTTTCCTTTTGGATAAAAGAAAAGTCGGTGGCGACTCTTGATAAACTGCAACATTTGCAAACACAAACGTAAAACTCTAAATCAGTTATCCCACCGTATCACAGAACTGGCGACTCTGCTGGGGATAAAATCTAAAATTGGGGTTACCTTAGGGTTAGATCACCTTTACTTGATTTCTTTGTTTGATTTGCATGTTTTACATTTTGTTCTTTGTTTGGGCTTGCTTTGATCCTCCACCCAGATCTGGGACACCTTTTTAGGTAAATAGCAATAGATTGTGGAAACTGTACGGCGTAGACCGATATGATTGAAACAATGGCTATGTTAGTGTGACACATTTGTGGGTACCAGTATCCATCATGGTGAATCGAGGAGAATACGGGGCCGCTGAGTGGCGTCATGAAGCACTAACTGACTTTAGAACCCTAATTGAACAAACTTGGCCATTAGGACGTAGTGAGATAACCGGTTTTGGTGTAGAGCTGAAAATTGGTTGATACTCGATACTACACTCATTGAGGATGGACTTTTAGAATATCTCGGCCACAAGAAAAGATTGATTGTGCTGAGGCAATGCCTAAGAGAAGGGTCAGTGATATTGAGATCCTTTAGAACCCGATCACTATTACTAGGACAGGTTGAGCCAACTAAACTTCAAGAGGGTACTTACCTGTAAAACCTAATGCAAGCCTAAAACATAGGGATTTGTTTGCTTTGTGTGTATATACTTGTACATAACATCATAAACATCATAAGCATCATGAGCATGCTCACTAACCATTTCAAGGATTTATAAATTTATCTTTGTTTTTTTTTTGTAGGTCATGAATTCCGTCCGAAGGAACACCATCTGAATCAGCTTTGTAAAGGCACACCCTCAGCTTCAAGAGTTAACCTCGAGAGTGCCCGGGGATTCTCCTTTTACCAAGAAATATGGTCGACTCCTCAGTTTGGCCACATCCGGTTTCCAAGAAGAGATGATGTGCATGTTGTTCCAATTCTTTGATCCCATACATCATTGTTTCACTTTCCCGGACTATCAGTTGGTACCTACACTGGAAGAGTTCTCTATACTTTTAGGGGCTCCCTTGCTTGATCAGATACCGTTCACCGGTCTAGAAGGGATTCCAAAACCTGAAGTCATCGCCGAAGCTTTACATATGAAGAGAGCCGACATTATAGCTAATTGGGAGACAAGAAGCGGGGTTAAAGGTTTCCTAGCCAAGTTTCTAATGGAGAAGGCTCGTTCATTCTGGGATGACATGGATTTCCAAGCTTTTTAAGACATCCTGGCTCTTCTCATTTACGGTTTGGTTCTGTTCCCCAACTCGGACCAATTCATAGATGTTAACTCCATCAAAGTCTTTCTCTCTCGCAATCCCGTACCTACCTTACTGGGAGACATCTTGCATTGTCTTCATACCCGCACCATGAAGAAAAGAGGTACTCTCTTGTGTTGTATTCCCCTACTCGCTAAGTGGTTCACTTCACACCTACCTCAATCAGCATTGAAGAACAAGCAAAGACTGACATGGTCTCAAAGGATGATGTCCCTCACCCACTCATATATCCATTGGTGTTCGAGATCCTTAAAAGATGTCTCTATCATTGACCGTTATGGGGAATTCCCTAATGTCCCTCTGCTTGGTATTAGGGGAGGTATAACCTATAACCCCTGATTAGCTCTTCGACAGATTAGGTATGCCCGAAGGGACGGTATTCACGAGATGCTCATCCAAGGTCTGGTGTTCGACTATGACAAAGAAGACCAAGGTTACCGCCAGAGGTTTACACGAGCTTGGAGAATGGTGAACAAGGTGGACAGTAGGACTTTAGGATACAAAAACTCTATCCCTCTCGAGCCTTACCTTAGGTGGGTGCGAGCTCATGCTCAGAGTCTCGTGATGCCTTACCCTTCTGTCCTCCCTGTTATCGTAGAACCTATTGTTGAAGGAGACGTCCCATACACTGTCCTTCATCCTGACATGCTCTGATACGGTGGCAGAACCGACTGTTTTAAAAATGCTGGTTTGCATTTTGTGTTTGTGTTTGTAAAATGTCGCGGTAAGCAAGAGTCACCACTGACTTTTATTTTATCCAACTGGAAAGGAAAAAAGCACAGAAAAATTCCTTTTTCGAGATTTTGAGTAAGGGGGGTAGATTATAAAAAGGGAAGGTATTAACGCCCTTTCTATCCGTAGTTTTCTACGGGCTCTTAAGTACTTGCTCATCATTTTAAAAATTTCTTCCGTATTTGTGTGTTTTGAAAAGTTTTTATTTACTTCGTTTTAACCCTTGTATTAGTCCTCAAGAGTGTTACGAAGTTGTTTTTGAAAACTTTGTTTGAAAAGTGTTTGGTGTGAAAAAGTTTGATTTGAGCAAGTACCTACTACCATCTACCTACTCGAAAAAGGATTGTTTCTGTTCTTGTTTCCTTTAGAAAATGCTATCCTACTATTGAGAAGTAGGTAGCACCATCATTGGAGTTGTAAGGGTCAATTCGAAAGAGACGTACGATCACTAAAGCAATGTTAGGACATCTTAGTAATAACCCTAATGTCTTAAGATCATATTCGAGGTAACATTTCTGAACGGGACATTTGATCTTTGTTTAGACAAGAGGGTAACCACTAAAACACCTTATACTTAATGATCGTTTACCGAAGGCAACCGAAGTGAGAGTATACCCTAGGAGTGCGCATGTGCGAGTGATTTGATTTCAGTTATTATCTTTGCACATTAGGGTTTGCTAGCCATTTTAAATTAACATGCAATCTTGTCATATAAACCTATTAACATACATCTAACAGTTAATATTTGCAAGAAATAAAATGTGGGAAATAAAACCTACGCTATTACAAGGCTTTGGGGAGGGGGATTAATTACATAGCCCAAAACCCGCAAAACGATAAGTAAAGAACATCCTAATTACATTATTACATACCATGAGCAGTTACATTAATATTGTAAAAATAATAAATGTGCGCGATGAAACGAGAACGAGAAAATTAGGGTTTTGACCCCAACTAAACCTAATTAAAAGAAAAATCATTTTTGTGGTTTTTGTGTTATTTTGAGAAAAATAGAGTTTGATTGAATAAATAAAGAAACCTAATTACTAATTAATTTAAGTTAAGAAAAATAAACAATTAATTTAACCTATTTTGGTATTTTTTGTTTTATTTGAGAAAGAAATAAAAATTAAATCAAGATAACCCTAATTTTTCCTATTTTATTTTAATTATATGAAAAATTTAGAATAAACCTAAGTTAAATTTAAACTAAATATTAAATTAAATTTGATAAAATAAAAACCTAATTATAAATTTGTGAAAACTTGATTTTTTTGATTTTTTGGAAAAAAGGAATTAATTTATGTTAGAAAATAATTAAATAAAAGAAATTAAATAAAAAGAAAAATTAAAAAAGAAATAGAATGGGCCTGGTTTTGTAGCAAGAAGGGGGGTGTGACTTGCAAATTCAAGCCCAAATGCTGATGGCCTTATTTAACTTTTTTCAACCCTGTGGGCACGCTTGACTGATGCCCATGGTGGACTCTCATATGGGAAGCCTTGGATCTGGCATATTGAGGATCTGATGGCTGGTCGCTGATGGTACATGGTGGACTTATGGGACGCATGGGCACCTGATTACACAAAGAAAAATAATATGCAACAATATAGGGACATGGGGATCGAACCCAGTCCCTTAGGCGTTATCCCAATGCATGATGACCATCTGAGCTGGCTTGCTTAGTTGAACAAATAATGACAAATAAATATTATATAATAAAACAAATGGCTAACTCAAACCATGCACAAAATTCAAAACTGGCCATTCACAGGATGCCACACTATCATCTCCTTCCTCCCACCGTCGCTAAAGATTTCTTGACTTTTACCTACAGTCACCTGGGTGTAAGTATAACCATGTGCCTTTCCAAAATCCTATACAAGCGTGATAAATGCAAAACAATGGTACCAATCAACTCGTGGCAACCTCACAAGCATCATGATACCCTTATCCATGGCCAATTGTACTTGTACACAAAAACCCTAATAACAAAGAGAAAATCCTAACCATGGCACTTTGTTGTACAGTTAATGAAAACGCAATTAAATATGACCATAAGCTTGCAAACTTCATAAGGATTGAGAATATGTCAATTATTCATGCTAAAGATTCCAGAATTAATGGATTCGAAATCAAGAAAACATGGATACCGTGTGACTCTTACAGTGTGTTTCAGGGCACGAGAAATGCTTGGTAACGGTTGCAATATGGTCCAGGGATACCCAGCAAGCGATTGAGATAGTTGGAATGGCTTGAGAAGGCCTGAAACCTGGAAATTGATTCACAACTTTTGTTGAATTTTTGCAAGTTTTCTTTCTGTTTCTCACGCCTCCAATCTCCTTGTTTTTTATCTGAACATGTTCCTTATGTACCCTAGAAGGAATTAGGTTACAAATTTGTTTCAAATCTTTTCCAATTATGATTATTGATTCATGATTTGATCATGGTACAAAATCTTTCCAAATCAAGCCAAAATGCAATCTTTTGTGTCCATGTGAACCTTGCACGATTTGATTCCATCTCCAGTTGTATACTAGACCTAAACATGCACAAAATCTTAAGCTTTGATTAGTTTTTGATATTTTCATGATTTTATTTTGATTTTATTTGATTTAATTGAAATAAAATCAAAATAAATGACAAAAATAAAAGAATGACAAATGGGAAGGATCATGGGTCGTGGGTCATGTTACAAACTCAGTGCAAGCATAAAAAGTTGGGCCCATTTGACAAAAATTGCAATTTTGGGCACATTTGACTTTTGGCAATTTTGCAAAAAGGGTTAACTTCAACAATGCATAACTCCCTCAATTTTGACCCTAGACATGTGTTCTTGGACTTTTTAGAAAGCTTAAGATGTCCTATAAGAAACCCTTTTAGTGTCATATCAATTGAGTCTTCCATGTTCATGTATGAAGCTTTGACAAAAAAGGTGTTTTTGTTGACTTTCCAAAATGACCTATAATGTCCAAATTCATATCTTCTTGTGAGTGCATATTTTGAACTTGGGGGCTGAAGGTGGATTGTAGGGAATTACATGCTCTTAAAAATGAGCTTTGGATGAGTCATTTTTGATAAAGTATGAGAAAGTTATGCTTGGTCAAATTTGAGTTGACTTTTCTTGCAAAACCCTAATTTAACAACTTTTGGGTTTTGATGAATTATGAGAAATTCTTGAGGAATCATGATCAACCCTTGATCAAATGATGAATAATACTTCAAAATGAGGAAGTTGACCAAAAATCTTGAAGTTTGACTGTATGTGGGCCACAGTTGACTTTTGCCCTAACACAGTCGATTTTCAGGCCTTTGAGCAATTGACTGAGCAAACTTCCTCTGTAAGGCTTGAAACTTGACATGGATGATCTTGAGAATATATTAGGAAAATGGTGAGCATTTGGGATCCTTTGGACTCAAGCATCTTGATGCAAACTGAAACCCTAATTTGAGGTAGACTACCTTAGGAGAGGGTTTGTCTGGTCAACTCTTGGACTTCCTTGAGCAACTTGAGGACCTTAGTTGAAATGTATTAAGAAATATGGGAGGGAAAATTTTGGGGTACAACAGCTGCCCCTGTTCAATCTTCTTAAACCTGAGGATGTAGATTGGCTTGGTTGTCTTTCGTGATCCGAAGGTGGAAGATGATTGAACACTAGAGTGCCTAGAAATATGCACTCGCATGAAGTGGTACTTGTCTTGCGATATCGAGAATGGGATTATAGATGCCATTTGGAGGTTAATGTCGGAAGATGGGCTTAAAGATGCCATCATAAGAAGTGTCGATCGCATAAGAGATTCCTTTGCGAGAAGTCGTACACCTGTTGTTGAGGAGGACTATGCTGGGGAATGTTGTTCTTTGTCTTGAGAGAGATAGAGTTTTAGGAACTTCAGTTGTCCGTTACTCTACTGGGGAATCATATCTTAGTCGAGGAGGTGAAAATGTACTGATATCTGGTCGTGCTCCAGGCTTCACAGTGGTTTGCTGAGGAAAATAAGACTACTGCTATCTGGTCGTGCTCCAGGCTTCACAACGACTTACTGGGGGGATGATATTAAACTTGCTATCTGGTCGTTCTCCAGGCTTCATAATTTCTTAATTCTTATCTGGTTGTGCTCCAGACTTCAGAATGAATTAAGTGGTTATCCAGTCGCATCCGGGCTTCCACTTGAATTTAAGGAATACTAATATCCGGTCGATTCTGGGCTTCATAGTATTTAGCCAGGTAAACTGCTATTTGGTCGTCCTCCAAGCTTCACAGTACCTTACACTGTTATCTGGTCATGATCCAGGCTTCAGTATCCTTTACCGCTATCTGGTCGTGATCCAGGCTTCACGGTGTCTTATACCATTATCTGGTCGAGTCCAGGCTTCATGGTATCTTGTATTTCTATCTGGTCAATTTCCAGGCTTCACAATAACTTGTTGAGGGGTTAAGCTATTTTCCGGTCGATTCCCGGGCTTCATAGCTTGAATTTAAGAGATACCACTATCTGGTGGATTCCAGGCTTCGTAGTATTCTGAGATATCAAGATATTATCCGGTCGATTTACGGGCTTCATGACTTGAATTTAAGAGATACCACTATCTGGTCGATTCTAGGCTTCATAGTATTCTGAGATATCAAGATATTATCCGGTCTATTTTCGGGCTTCATAACTTGAATTTAAGAGATACCATTATCTGGTCGATTCTAGGCTTCATAGTATTTTGGTACTATTATCCGATCATTCTCTGGGCTTCACAGTAATGATGTATTGTTGGTTGACTATTATCCAGTCGATCTCCGGGCTTCATAGCCTTTTTTACTGGAATAGAAATCTTAGTATCGATTTGAATAAACCAGAGAGCACTTGTGAGAACTCGATTGTATCTTTCCCTGAAAGGTAAAGAGTTAGTCGTATATAATGTCATGATGTATGAAATGTATTGAGTAATGATGTTCTCAAAATAAATGAGATTGTGCTATACGATGTGTATGTGTATGCCATGATGTATGGATATGCGATGTTCTTGTGATACTCTCTAGCTGGGGAAAATAAACCCTGGACTGCTGCTGAAGAGTACAAAGAGTTGAGTTCTTCGTTCTCGCTGGGGATAGTAACCGAAGATGATCAGCTAGAGACTTTGTCCATTCTGTTTGAGAATATTCCTCCGGGAGAGACTCTGTGGGGAAGAAAGATATTCTGCTAGATGATCTGCTGACTTGGAGAAACCACTCCGCTGGGGATGAATTACCGTTGCTGGTGATAGTAAACACTGTCGGGGATTAAATTTCTACCTGTGGAAGAAATAAACTCCACTGATGGTGAACTTTTATTGTTGATGATAGATAAACTCTGCTTTGGGAGAACTTGTCACCACTGCCTTTAGGTACTTCCTACTCTGCGGGGAGTGTATGTATCTTTAGTTATTCTCAAGCTGGCTCTATCCCAATACCTGTTGGGTAGAGCAACCGAGAGGTTTGGACACTTCTTGTTTGCCCCTGTTCCTGGAACTACGAGTAATTGTCTTTTGTTCCACATGTAAATATTTATGAGCATCAATTATTTTCAAATGCATATATCAAAAATGAATCATTGGAAGTTCTTGCAAAACAAAATAGAAAAAGAAAAAACAAATAGAAATTTCTTGTGGAAATGAATTGTATTGATTTTAAATTGGCATGTAATAGGCGTTTTGTACAGGAGGATTACGTCCTAGTAAGGGAACACCTCCGGAGGATAGAATTTACAATTTGTGAAAAATAAATAAAAACAGCTATGTGAAACAATCCCACTGGGTTCCAACTCTGCTATTGCCTTTATATCTTCGAGCATCTCATCACTTTGCTACTTGGTCGAAGATAGATCAGATTGATTGGCATCGTCCGAGCTTGATAGTCGATACCGAAGTCTAGTTGCAAGATGATCCAATGAGACATAGTGTTACGCTTTGATCCCTAATTTTTGCCTGGACCGCCCTTTTGGGTTTTCAGTCCACCGGGATACCCCTTTTTGCCCAAGCCGCCTTTTCAGGTTTTCGACTTGCCGGGTGTACAGTTTTTTCATTTTCATCCCTTAATTTTGCCCGAACCCTTTTGGTTCGCCGGGAAGCCCTTATTTTTGCCTAGGCCAGTCAACCTAGCGGGTCTTTGATTATGTGTAGTATCTTTTCCCTATGTCTGCATTGACGGGGTGAGGAATTTCGTCACCGTCCATGGTGGTTAGAATCATAGCTCCTCCCGAGAAAATGTTCTTAACCACAAATGGCCCTTCGTATGTGGGGGTCCATTTTCCCCTGGGATCACCTTGCGGTAGTATGATGCGCTTGATCACCAGATCCCCGACCTGATACTCTTGACGTCTGACTTTATTATTTAAAGCCTTGATCATTTGCTTTTGATACGTATGACCATGAAAAATAGCAGTAAGTCTCTTCTCGTTGATTAAGTTCAGCTGATCAAGCCGGGTCTAGATCCAGTCATCTTCGCTCAAACCTGCATCCTTTAAAATCCGGAGAGAGGGTATCTGGACTTCAATGGGTAAGACTGCCTCCATGCCATACACCAAAGAATAGGGTGTTTCCCCTGTCGACGTCCGTGTTGAGGTACGGTACCCATGAATAGCGAATGGTAGCATCTCGTGCCAATCTTTGTATGTCACCGTAATCGTCTGCACAATCTTCTTCATGTTCTTATTAGCCTCTTCAACAGCCCCATTCATCTTCGGCCGGTAGGGAGAAGAGTTGTGATGCTGTATCTTAAACTATTTGCAGAGCTCGATGATCATCGTATTGTTGAATTTGTACCATTGTCCGTAATGATTCTCTCCAGTACACCATATCGACATATCAGATTGTGTCGGATAAACCGCGCCATGACGTTCTTGGTTACTGTAGTAAAGGAAATTACCTCAATCCACTTCGTAAAGTAATCAATAGCCACCAGAATGAAACGATGTCTGTTGGACGCAGTAGGTCTGATCTCACCTATCATATCGATGCCACACATTGCGAAAGGTCAAGGAGCTGTCAAAACATTCAGAGGAACTGGAGGTACATGCACCTTATCAGCATAGACTTGGAACTTGTGACAGGTTCGAGAATGCTGATAACAATCAACTTCCATAGTGGACCAATAAAATCCTGCCTGTAAGATTTTCTTTGCCATGGTATGTCCACTGGAATGAGTTTCGAAGGTACCTTCATGTAACTCTGCCATAATCCTTTCTGCCTCGCTTTTGTCCATACATCGCAATAAGGTTGAATCATGATTACGCTTGTAAAGGACACCATTACTGATGAAGAACTTCGCAGCGAATCTTCTCAAGAACTTTTTATCATTAACAGATGCACCCTCAGGGTATTCTTGAGCCTTAAGATACCTCTTTACCTCGTAGAACCAGGGTTTATTTGTTACCTCTTCAGTCTCAATATCACAGTAATGTGCGGGTTCGTCCAACCTCTCGATGGTAATCTGGGGAGCTTTATTGTCCCACCTGACCTTGAACATAGAAGACATGGTAGCTAGCGCGTCCGCTAACTGATTCTCCTCTCTTGGGGAAGTGTTCAAAGGTTATCTCCTCGAAGTGTGGGAGCAATGTCAGTACATACTCCTTGTAAGGAATAAGATTTGGGTGTTTCGTATCCCACTCGCCTTTGATCTGACTGATCACTAGAGCAGAATCTATGAATACACTCAAAAACTTAATCCTTAGGTCAATAGCAGCTCGAAGACCCAGGATACATGCTTCATACTCCGCCATGTTGTTGGTGTAGTTAAAACATAATCGGGTGATGAACGGAGTATGACAACCCTCAAGAGATATGACCAAGCGCCAATGTCATTACCCAATGCTTTTGATGCTCCATCTAAATACATGGACCATCGGGATCCTTCCTCGGGTCCTTCATCCGGTCCAGGTTCTTCACAGTCGGTCACCAACATGACGTTCTCATCCGGGAACTCGAAATTCATGGATTGGTAGTCATCAACGGCCTGATGCGCCAAATGATCTGCCAATACACTCTCCTTGATTGCTTTTTGGGTCGTGTATTGGATGTCGTACTCAGTTAAGATCATTTTTCATCTTGCTATTCTTTCGGACAAGGCAGGCTTTTCAAAGATATAATTGATTGGGTCCATCTTTGATATCAATAAGGTGGTGTCAGTCAGCATATACTGTCTCAGCCGGTGAGCAGCCCATGCCAAAGCGTGGCAAGTTTTCTCAAGCAGTGAGTATCGGGTCTCACAGTCGGTAAACTTTTTGCTAAGGTAGTAAATAGCATACTCTTTTCGGCCAGACTCGCCATACTTCCCCAACACGCACCCCATTGAATTGTCCAGTACCGTCAAGTATAAAATCAAAGGTCTTCCTTCAACTGGAGGCATCAGAATAGGTGGCTCTTGGAGGTATTCCTTGATTCTTTCGAAAGTGGTCTGATATTCATCATTCCATTCTACCACTTTATCTTTCTTCAGCAGCTTGAAGATTGGCTCACAAGTAGCGGTCAGATGTGAAATGAATCTGGTGATGTAATTCATACGTCCTAAAAAGCCTCTAACTTCCTTTTCTATGCGGGGAGCCGACATCTCCTGTATGGCTTTCACCTTGGCAGGATCCACCTGAATACCTTTATCACTGACGATGAAACCCAGCAGCTTAGCAGACCTTACCCCGAAGGTGCACTTGTTCGGGTTCAACCTCATCTTATACGTTTTCAACCTGTCAAACAGTTTCTGGAGATGGTCAAGATACTCTTCCTCAGTCTGGGACCTTGCGATCATGTCATCAACATAAACCTCAATCTCATGGTGAATCATGTTGTGGAACAAAGCGACCATGGTGTGCTGGTAAGTTTCCCCATCATTCTTCAACCCGAAAGGCATTACCTTGTAATAGAAGGTACCCCACTGTGTAACTAAGGTTGTCTTCTCTATGTCCTCGGGAGCCATCTTGATTTGATTGTAACCGAAAAAACCATCCATAAAGGAGAAGATCTTATGCTGCACGGTGTTATCGACCAGGACATCAATGTGAGGAAGCGGGAAATCATCCTTGGGGCTCGCCCTATTCAGATCTCTATAGTCCATACACATCTGAACCTTACCATCTTTCTTAGGCACCGGAACAACGTTGGCAACCCACTGCAGATAAGAAGTGAGAGCTAGAAATCCAGCGTCAAACTGTTTCATGACCTCAGCTTTGATTTTCTCAGACATCTCAGGGCGCATACGACGAACCTTCTGCTTCATCGAAGGACATTCTTATTTAGTCGGCAGGCGGTGAACCACAATATCAGTGTTCAAACCAGGCATATCTTCATAATACCAAGCGAAGATCTCAACATAGTCACGTAACATCTGTATCAACCGTTGTTTGACACTAGACTCTAGATTCTCACCTATCTTGACCTCTTTCATGTCTTCCTCTGTACCCAAATTTACTGATTCAACTGGCTCTTCATGGGGCTGTATGGCCCTTTCTGAAGGAAAATTGCGATCAAAACGCAGCGGAATATAAAATTTTCCTTTAGCGATCCTTACGAATGAGCATGGTCAGTGATAGAAATATTTACCTCTTGTGGCGATTCAGACCTTTGATGTTGTGATCACGAGCGTTGATGAAGAACAACGCCTCTACTCAGTCCACACGAACAGATCGCTTCCTGTCACAGTGCTAGCTGATCACGAACGGAAACCTTGAGTGAGAGAGAGAACCAAAAACGAAATTGCATCAAGTGAAATTGCTTCATCACAAGGGATCTATTTATAGATTCACTCGTGTGGGCTACAAGCTAAAAGCCCAATTAAGGCTATAAGCTAAAAGCCCAATTAAGCTTATGGACATCATACCTTATGATGTACCATACATCACTTATCCATGTGGTACCTTACCACTTTCCGTATTACACTTAAGTGCACCGTACCTTATGGTGTTCCTTATTTATTCTATCTCTCATCAACCTGTCCTTATGTGTGTGACCCTGTAGGTTTTCGCGACGTTGGCAATTATATTAAATCACACATTTAATATAATAAACAGTGAGCGGTATCTAGCAACACATCACTGTTACCCAAGTCACGAAATTGTCATGTGATCTGACCAAACCTTTTCCGTGATAATATTTGTGTTGTACAATTACCCTTTTGCCCTCATGTCTATATTGAACACAAGGCATACACTGTGTCACCCTTGTCCAGTTCAATATTGGGCCCTTAGACATTTATCCTGTTATGCAGGATGAGCAAATTCCATCTAGGTCACTCATGTCCCTTAGCATGCTTTGTGAAGTACCCATCAACCGTCTTTATAGTCATCCAGTTACGGATGACGTTTGATCAGCAATAAAGTACTTGACTCTACATCTAGGGTCCATAGTGGTTTCAGGTCGAAGGGTGGTATACACCATTATCATCATGAGAATAACTTATGACACTTTGCATAAAATTCTATGTAGTATTCTCATAACGGGTCAATCCAGTATAAATATTACTCCTAATATTCATACCTATGTCAAGACTTGATAACTCCTTATCTATGATCCATGAGATGTGATCATCAATCTATCTTCATAATAATCTTAATGCTTTGATGTTATCCCACTTCACATTAAAGTTTGACTACGGATACTTTAAGAATAGTTTCTTATGTTTAATGGGATCTCATGATTAAGTCACACTTAACATTTCATTAAACCAATAAACCATTCTAGGGACTTTATTATTTTGGAAAGCAAACATAATAAAGAAATGCCTTTTATTATTAATAAATAATTCGATACAAGTACCAAAAGTATTGGCCTCTAGGGCTTACACCAACAATCTCCCACTAGCACTAGAGCCAATCAGGCATACCCCTAATACCCATAGATCTAGTATGTCCATCATGCTTCAGCTGCGCAAGAGGCTTTGTTAATGGGTCAGCAACATTGTCAAGTGTAGGTACTCTGCATATTTTCACATCTCCCCGATCGATTATCTCTCGAATGAGATGATAACGCCTAAGTATGTGTTTGGATCGTTGGTGAGATCTAGGCTCCTTAGCTTGTGCGATAGCACCATTGTTATCACAATAGAGATCAATGGGATCCACAATGCTATGGACTATGCCAAGTTCACTAATGAACTTCTTGATCCAAACAGCTTCCTTTGCTGCAGTTGAGGCAGCAATATACTCAGCCTCGGTTGTAGAATCAGCAACTGTATCTTGCTTTGAACTTTTCCAGCTCACAGCGCCACCATTTAAACAAAACACATAACCAGATTGCGATCTAAAGTCATCCTTATCTGTCTGGAAGCTAGCATCGGTGTATCCAATTACAGCAAGCTCTTCCTGACCTCCATATATCAAGAATGAATCCTTAGTCCTTCTCAAGTACTTAAGGATATTCTTGACAGCTACCCAATGAGCATCACCGGGATTAGACTGGTACCTACTCGTTGCACTTAAAGAATATGAGACATCTGGTCGAGTACATAGCATGGCATACATGATAGATCCTATTGCAGATGCATATGGAATATTATCCATGCGATCCCTTTCTTCCTTACTTGAAGGGGATTGTGTTTTTGACAGACACATGCCATGTTGCATAGGTATGAATCCTTTCTTGGAATCATGCATATTAAAGCGTCTCAACACTTTTTCTATGTATGTACTCTGACTTAGGCCAAGCAGTTTTTATGACCTATCTCTATAGATCCTGATTCCTAATATATAGGCTGCTTCACCTAGGTCCTTCATTGAAAAGCATTTCCCTAACCAAGTCTTCACTTGTTGCAAGGTAGGGACATCGTTTCCAATGAGTAATATGTCATCTACATATAATACCAGGAATACGATCATGCTCCCACTAACCTTCTTGTACACACAAGGCTCATCTTCATTCTTGATGAATCCATATTGTTTTACTGTTTCATCAAAACAAAGATTCCAGCTTCTGGAAGCTTGCTTCAATCCATAAATTGATCGCTGTAACTTACATATCTTTCGGGCTTCTTCTGGTATGTCAAATCCTTCAGGTTGTGTCATGTACACATCCTCAAGAAGATTCCCATTAAGGAAAGCAGTTTTGACATCCATCTGCCATATTTCATAATCATGATATGCAGCGATAGCAAGTAAAATCCGAACAGATTTAAGCATTGCAACTGGTGAAAAGGTTTCATCATAGTCAACCCCATGAATTTATTTATAGCCTTTTGCAACCAGTCTTTCCTTATAGGTATGTACCTTACCATCCATGTCAGTCTTCTTTTTGAAGACCCACTTGCATCCTATAGGGTTAACTCCTATAGGAGGCTCTACCAAGGTCCAAACCTGGTTTGTGTACATGGAATCCATTTCAGATTTCATGGCTTCTAGCCACTTCTCGGACTCAGGACCAGTTATGGCCTCTTGGTAGGTCACAGGCTCATCTTGATCCATGAGTAATACATCACCCTGATCACTTATGAGATATCCATATCTCTCAGGTTGTTGACGTATCCTGCTTGACCTACGCTGGTCTTGTTCTACTTGAGCAGGTTGCTCTTCCACAACTACTTGTGTTTCCTGCTCTAATTCCTCCATAGGTGTATCAATGCTTTGTGGTTCTTGAATTTCTTCAAGCTCTATTTTCCTCCCACAGATTCTTTTGGAAATAAAATCCTTTTCCAGAAAAACTCCAGTTCGAGCGACAAACACTTTGCCCTCGGAAGGATTGTAGAAGTAATACCCTCTTGTTTCTTTAGGATACCCCACAAATAAGCATTTGTCAGATTTGGGCTCAAGCTTAGTTGAAATTTGTCGTTTCACATAAACTTCGCAACCCCAAATCTTCATGTAAGACATATGTGGTTTCTTACCACTCCATATCTCATATGGTGTCTTCTCAACCTTTTTGGATGGAACCCGGTTAAGTGTGTAAGCTGCAGTCAATAGTGCATGTCCCCAAAAGGAGTTCGGAAGATCGGCGTGACTCATCATGGATCAGACCATGTCTAACAAGGTTCGATTTCTTCTCTCAGATACACCATTCCATTGTGGTGTTCCGGGAGGAGTAAGTTGGGATAAAATCCCACATTCCTTTAGATGGTCATCAAACTCTAGGCTTAAATATTCACTGCCTCGATCTGATCGAAGAACTTTAATATTCTTACCTAGTTGGTTTTGTACTTCATTCTTGAATTCCTTGAATTTTTCAAAGGTTTCAGATTTGTGTTTCATTAAATACACATAACCATATCTACTGAAATCATCAGTAAATGTGATGAAGTATTGAAAACCTCCTCTGGATGGTATGTTCAGTGGTCCACATACATCAGTGTGTATGAGGGCCAAAAGATCATTAGCCCTTTCACCTTTTCCTGTGAATGGGGACTTTGTCATCTTTCCAATTAAACAAGATCTACATGTCTCATATGATTCATAATCAAAAGAGTCCAAGAGTCCATCTTTATGGAGTTTGGAAATGCGTTTCTCATTTATGTGGCCTAAGCGACAGTGCCAAAGGTAGCTTGGATTTAACTCATTAGGTTTAATCCGTTTAGTATTAATGTTATAAATTTGCATTTCAAGATCAAGGACATATAGTCCATTGTTCATTTGTGCAGAAGCATAGAATATATCATTCAAATAAATAGAGCAACAATTGTTCTTTATTATAAATGAAAAACCAAACTTGTCCAAACAAGAAACGGAAATAATATTCCTACTAATTGCAGGTACATAATAACAGTTCTCTAACTGAATTATTAAACCACTAGGTAAAGTCAAAACATAAGTTCCTACGACTAAAGCAGCAACCTTTGCTCCATTTCCAACTCGTAGGTCAACTTCACCTTTTGCCAAGTCTCTACTCCTTTTTAGCCCCTGCACATTAGTACAAATGTGAGAACCGCATCCAGTATCTAATACCCATGATGCAGAAGTAGATAAATTAATTTCAATAACAAAAATACCTGAATTTGAAGTCCCTACTCCATTTTTCATATCTTCCAGGTACTTTGGGCAGTTTCTCTTCCAGTATCCGGTCTTACCGCAATGGAAGCAAGTGCCCTCCTTTGCTATGCCTCCACTAGGCTTCAAAGCAGGAATAGTAGGTTTAGGCTTGGCAAATTCCTTGCCTTTCCCTTTACCAACCTGCTTGGTAGGCCTCTTGTTCAGCTTCTTTCCATTACTGACCATCAGAATGGACTTCCCTTTTGTCTTCATATTCCGCTCAGCAGTTTTCAACATGCTTAGCAATTCTGGAAGACTCTTATCCATGTAATTCATGTTGAAATTCATGACAAACTGATTAAAGCTATCTGGCAACGATTGCAAGATAAAATCAGTTGCAAGTTCCTTTCCAAGCGGAAACCCTAACCTTTCAAGGTTCTCCACATACCCAATCATTTTGAGTACATGGGGACCTACAGGGTTTCCCTCAGATAACTTGCTGTTAAAAAGGGCCTTTGAAACCTGAAACCTCTCATTTCTTGCCTGCTCTTGATAGAGCATTTTCAGATGTCTGATCATATCGAACGCTGACATGTTCTCGTGTTGCTTTTGCAACTCCGAGTTCATAGTAGCTAGCATGAGACAAGCGGCTTCATTAGCATCATCCAGATGCTTCTTATAAGCTTCTCTTTCTGCCTTAGGTGCCGAACTAGGCGGTTCCTCTTCAGGAACAGGTGTCTCCAAGACATACAACTTCTTATCGTGCTTGAGGACAATCCTCAAATTTCGGTGCCAATCCAGGAAATTTGTCCCAGACAATTTTTCCTTATCTAGGATTGATCGCAAAATATGGTTGTTTGTTGTCATGGTAATCTACAAAAAAATGAAAATATAAGTATCATTAAAACAACATATTTAATTAGGCCTTTAATCAAATATGCTCCCACTATTTTACTCAAACCAAATTACCCTCATCATTTGATTCGGAAAATCCCGTTGGAAGACTTTCTAGTGGGTCGAGATCCACATTTCACTTCGTTCTAAGTCAGTGTTAGGCTGATTACACAAAACTAGGTTATTTAGGTAGGAACTCCTTCCAATTGTATCTCATACAACTCTCGAATATTTTCAGTTGGGTGAATAACTCCTTATTCTAATTCATCATATGAATCATTCCCAACTATTGCTTCTAAACATGTATAATCTTATTATAATGTGTTTAGTTAAGTTTGGCCCATTGTTTTAGCAGTTGGATATTACAATTATCCCATCGCACCTTACTAATATAGAACATGCACCTCGCGTAGGCGAAACCTACATTGTTCGATACTAGTCTTGATGAGTGCTAAAACTTGGAAAGCATGAACTTAATATTTAACTTGAGGGATTTTGTTATTAGTTTGATCTCACCGGCTTAACATGCAATTCGTCTCTCTCATGCATCAACATACAAACACATGCATCAACATACATAAAAGGATACAGTTATGGCCCCTAGCGCAATTGTTCTCCCAAGCCAATGAGAGAACCTAAGCTAACCTAATAACGATCTAAACTTCTCCAAGCAAGATCTCCAAGGTTATCCTCCTTTGATATTGTATTCTTCTCTTTCTTCATAACATTACATTACATAAAAGAAACTCGTTTTACATGCGAGGGAGTGAGATGAGAAAAGAAGTTACATCAAGAATTTTAGAGAGAGGCACGACACGCAGGCCGTATTTTACAATCCCAAAACAAAATAAAGAAAAAAAACTAAGGCCATAACTGATCACCACAAGACAATAATAATAAACACACTTTTATTATTAGTTTAAATTTTGTTAATTAAAAAAAGGCAAATTAAATTTCGACGATTGATCACACTACGCAGAGTTAGCCGAGGGTTCCGCAAAATTTTAATGAACAATTCATTTGAAATCAGCATCATTTTCGCACAACTCTTGTGCATTCACAACCCTAATCGCATAACTCTGCAACAACACAACCCTTGTGCCGTCATGAACCCTAATGCAACAGTTTCATGCTGTCAAACACATTTCGATTGATAATTCAGTATGATTAATCACATGCCATTGCTTCACCATACTAATGTCGGATTACGAAGCATATGAACAGTGATCGGTCAAAGGAATAACAATCATCAAGTGTTTGAATGAACGAAACAGAAACAGTATATCCCATATACCATCGTTGCATCAGATTTACTTATATTATATATAAAAGTGATCAATCTTATTTGTGTAACCTATGGACGATCGATGTATCGCTACTTCACCATACTAATGTCGGATTCCGAAGCATAGTCAACATCAATCATCCAAATCGTACACAACAGATGCCAAATTTAATTACTCGTTTATTATTCAATTCATTCTGGTTTTAATCGAATCAAAATAGAAAATATAGAACATAAACAACTATCAGATCCATAATGGTTTCAGGTCGAAGGGTGGTATACACCATTATCATCATGAGAATAACTTATGACACTTTGTATAACATTCTATGTAGTATTCTCATAACGGGTCAATCCAGTATAAATATTACTCCTAATATTCATACCTATGTCAAGACTTGATAACTCCTTATCTATGATCCATGAGATGTGATCATCAATCTATCTTCATAATAATCTTAATGCTTTGATGTTATCCCACTTCACATTAAAGCTTGACTACAGATACTTTAAGAATAGTTTCTTATGTTTAATGGGATCTCATGATTAAGTCACACTTAACATTTCATTAAACCAATAAACCATTCTAGGGACTTTATTATTTTGGAAAGCAAACATAATAAAGAAATTCCTTTTATTATTAATAAATAATTCGATACAAGTACCAAAAGTATTGGCCTATAGGGCTTACACCAACACTTTCTTCCTGTAGTAACAATCTAGCAAGTTCTCTGGGCACCTCACAATCATCCTCACCTTCGTCCTCGACTTGGTTGATCGAATTTTCAAAGTCATAACTGGCAGTAGCAAAGTTGTTATCAATGGGATCCAGAGTGGATATGGATCTACATTATGATACGTGAGTGTGTGTAAGAGAATAGTTGTTTTTGATAAAGTGAGAGACAGAAAAGAAAAACAAGGAGCGCAAAATTTGTAATGCAAGAAACGTCCAATGCTTTATTAATGATATATGAAAATGACAAATAATAAGCCCTCACAAGCAAAGCCAAAGTGCCTCGGGCAAGGCACCGGGCTGTAACGTTTCAAACTGTTTATTACAACTCTCAAAATAAAAGTCAATTACTTTGGAATAAAAGAAATAGGTATGAAGTCCTTCGCCGTCCAGTTGTTCAGTCCACCATTGGTTGTAGGGTAGATCCAGCTGTCGATATCTGAATCTTCTTCATCATCTTTGACTGCATTAACTCCTCGATTGCTGATATACATAGGAGGTCTTCCAATCTGTGCACGCCTAACAGCCCTTTGAGCTCCTTTAGTAAAGCCCAAATGAAATTTGTCAGTTTTGTGTGTGAAATCAGGGAGCTGACCCCAATTTGCACACCCACCTTTTTCAATTACAGCCCTGGCATCCCTGAGGGAAGCCATCTTCATCAGAGGTTTGTCAGTAGCAACTTCAGTTGACGCCAAAGTCTGAGGGACCTCTTCAAAGTTCTGACAAGGGGTTTCGATGAACTCCCCATCCATCTCCACATAGCGAAAGGAATTAAGATGACTTACCATGTACTCCTCTTCACCCCGTACCGTAACAATCTTCCCCTTTACTGGATATTTCAACATTTGGTGGAGCGTAGAAGTCACGGCCCCAGCCTTATGAATCCAAGGACGACCCAGCAAGCAAGAATATGATGGTCTGATATTCATCACATAAAAGGTAGATGTAAAAGTCTGAGATCCAACTTTAACAGAGATGTCCACCTCCTTGTGCACCATCCTTTTTGACCCTTCGAAAGCCCTGACCATAATATTGCTCGGTTTCAGAATCAAACCTTCACAGTCCATACGGTCTAATGCTTTCTTTGGTAGCATGTTCAATAAGGACCCTGTATCCACCAGTACATGGGACATAGTAGTGCCCCTGCACTCGATTGAGACGTGCAGAGCGTCATTGTGATTTCTTCCTTTAGCAGTCAAATTTGCATCTGAGAAACCCAACCCATTGTCGGAAGTCAAACTAGCTACGCAATCTTTGAATTGATCGGTTGAAGTTTCCTGCGGCACATGCGCGGTCTTGAGGAAAGCAATTAAAGCCTTTGCATGGGCTTCAGAATACAATAACAAGGACAACATGGAGATTTTTGACGGGGACTGCCCCAGCTTCTCGACTACGTTGTAGTCGCTCTTCTTGATAATTTTTAGAATTTCCTCTATCTTCTGCTTAGAGGTTTCTATAATGATCTTCTTAGGCGCCTCCATCCGAGCAGGCTCACCTGTAATTTCTTTTCCTCGAGCCCCAGATGGCTCGGCGACAGGGGTGATAACTGGAATAGAAACTGGGACAGTAGCTGATGTACTGGAAGATGGAATGACAACAAGTTTGTGAACAATTGGAGCGGAAATCTCGGGAGAAAAAAGTCTTCCGCTTCTGGTGACCTTGCTAGCCCTGACAATATTGCTGACATCGGTATCAGCTTCCTCACTTTTTAAGTCTTGTTTAACTCCTTGGTAATACACATCATCCTCATAGTGCCAAGGGACAGCCTTATTCGAAGTGTAGGGGATTGGACCAGAGACAGTAATTATTAACGGAGAAATTCTTGGGACGGGTGTAATCCTAACAGGCTTTCTCGAGGAAGCCTTGGAAGGATTGGTGGAAATGGTTATGATGGCAACATCTTCACTTGGAACCAACGGAATCATAGTCTTTTCGAACATGATCTCTTTGTTATCCATCAGGTGCTGAACACCTGATTTCAATAAGTGGCAACCAACAGGAAGAGTTGAACACATGTGGCAACCTTTGCCACATCCTGGAAATAAACCGTCCAACAACAGATTCTTCTTAACTGTCATCAAAGGAGTAGAAATTTCTTCCACAGAGGTCACAAATAAATCATCGTCCACAGCATTTACTCCATGACCATGTTTGGGCGTGGGAGCAGTTATGACGTTGGGCTTCTCCGGAGCGTCAAACTCAATCTCTTTGGCTTCGATCAGGTCTTGCACTTTGTTTTTCAAGGCCCAACAGTTGTTTGTATCATGACCTGGGCCGTCAGAGTGATAGGCACAACGGGCATTCGGGTTATATTGAGGAGATGTGGTGTTGGGGTTCTTCGGGGCTTTCCTCAGAGTTACCAGATTGGTCTTCAATAATTGTGGTAGAATTTGAAACAAAGTCATATTGATCCGAGTGTACTGCCTCTGTGGTCTTTCCACCCTTTGTTGATTGTTGCATTATGGAGAAACTGTGGGTCTTGATATTACTACTGCATTTACTGCTTGACGGTGTTCAGGTCTGCTTTGGCCCCTTGGGTCGTAGACTGCACTAGCTTCTTTCTTACCGGTGAAAGGCTTCTTTATTGCACTTGGTGAAGTATCCTTCTGTATCTTACCACTTCGGATACCAGCTTCTACTCTTTATCCAGTCAAGATCAACTCAGTAAACCCAGATGACGAACTGCCAATCAGATGATTGAAAAATGGACCAGATAGCGTCCCAAGAAACATGTCAACCAACTCCCCATCAGACAAAGGGGGTTGGACTCTTCTAGCCAAATATCTCCACTTTTGAGCATAGTCCTTAAAACCTTCACTTGCACCCATTGACATACCCTGAAGCTGAGTACGAGTGGGAGCAAGGTCGGCGTTATATTGGCACTGCCTGTAAAAATCAATTGCAAGGTCTTCCCAGTTTCAGATATTGGCTCCTTCCAATTGATAAAACCATTCAAGTTGAGTCCCTGACAGACTATCTTGAAAGAAATGCACCCACAAATTTCTATCAGCAGTGTGGGTTTGGATTTTTCTGACGTACGAGCGGAGATGGAGTTTTGGACAGGATACTCTATCGTACTTGGCAAAAACCGGAGCTTTAAACTTATGAGGGATCACCACTCCTGACACCAATCCCAGCTCTCCGAAATCCAAACCAGGGATCTTCTAAATCTCCATAGCACTCAGACGGTCTTCTAACTGCTTGTACCTATCCTCAGTAGGAGGATATTGCTCATCATCATAATCTGTATCATTATCAGAAACTGCAGGGCTAGAGCCCTTTTCTTCTTCTTGGTTCTCCCCTTCCTTGGATGAAAAGGACAGTTCAGCTTGTTGTTTCAGCCTATCCCTAAACCTTTTGCCCATACTTAGAATAACGACCTTCTTCTTCTTCTTCTTCTCTTTTTCTTTCAGAATCAGGGTCTTCAAATCCTCCCGCCCTTTAGCCAAGCTCAAGAACATCTCTTGGAATTGGGCATTTTTTTCCTGAAGATCTTTGATAGCTTGATCGGAAGACATAACTGTTGAAATAAACAACGAAGAAGATGAGAAACCTGTAATGGTACCTGTAATGGTGTGCATGATAATGGGATGCATATGTAATGATTTCAAAGACTTTGGGAGATTTAAATTTCCAAACCAAAAAATAAAACAAACTTTATTAGATTAACTGGTAAAAAGGTTCAACGATGCCTTTGAGGCGTTACAAAGAAATAAACGGAAAACAAATCTAAACTAGAAAAAGCAAAATCAAAAATCCCATGGACGCTTCCCCTTTGTGCTGACGTAGTCATTAATCATTCTTTCATTCTCGAGTTGTCTGGTGAGCTTCAAGATCTTCCTTTCATGCTCATGGTACTTTTCCTGGTAGGTATCCCTCTCCTCTTTCAGCTGAATCTAGGATCTCTGCAATGCCCCAATTAGCGGGCATGTAGAGATAAAGGATTGTATAAGGAATGCCCTCTTCATTGGTGGGCTCCACAATCACTGGCAACACAGCTTCATAAGGCATCCCAAGCTTCTGGGATCGAGCTCGGACCCACTGGAGATAAGGCTGCATAGGGAGAGAAGTCCTTGGTCCTAGCTCTTGGGGGTCGGATCTGTTCACCATGCCCTAATCTCGTATAAACCTCTGGCGATGCTCCTCAACGTCTTCCTTGTAGTCAAATGCAATATCCGTAAGAAGTAGCTCATGAGGACCATCTCTCTGAGCACGACCAAATTGTCGCAAAGCTAAACAAGGACTGTAGGTTATACCCCCTCTGATTCCAAGCAACGGAACATTAGGGTATCCCCCACAATGATCAATGACAGCAGTGCTTTCCATAGCCTTGGAACTCCAAAGAATGTCTGTATGGGCAAGGGACATTATCCTATAAGACCATCCTAAACCTTCTTCATTTTTCAACATGGACTTAGGGAGGTGAGAAATAAACCACCTCGATAGCAATGGCATGCAACACATAAGGGTCCCTCTTCTACGCACAGTACGAGTGTAGAGGGCATGCAAGATATCACCCAGTAGAGTAGGCACTGGATTGCGAGACAGGAAGATCTTAACTGCATTCACATCTATAAAGGAATCTGGATTCGAGAAGAGAACCAAACCGTAGATAAGGAGAGCCAAGATATCTTCAAAAGCCTGAAAGTCCAAACTATCCCAGAACAGTTGAGCTTGATCTATCAGAAACTTGGCTAAGAAACCTTCAACCCTGCTTCGTGTTTCCCAATTGGATACTACATCAGCCCGTTTCAGATGCAGAGCTGAGGCAATGTCTTCTGGTCTAGGAGTCTCTTCCATACCTGTGAAGGGCATATGCTCAAGGATGGATATGCCCAATAAGTGAGAAAACTCTTCCAAAGTGGGAACCAACTGGTAATCTGGAAAAGTGAAACAATAATGCACAGGATCGAAGAACTGGAAAAGCACACTCATCATCTGCTCATCAAACTTTAAGGTAACAAGGCTTAGAAGCTGACCATGTCTCCTAATGAATGAAGAAGTCTCAGAAAATCTCGAGGCTAACTCTTTGAGTTGAGCAGGTATTTGTGCAAAGTTAACTCGGATGGTGTTTCTGCATATGTAAGCCATAATCTACAAAACAGGACAAAGATAAATCCCCTCGGTCTTTGAAATGGTTAGTATAATGAAGTATGCATGCTATGTTATGATGCATGATGTCATGATAAAATAAACAACAGGTATAGCAGATAACAGACATGGCAAAGGCAAATAAGTCACACAAAAGCCCTTAAGTTTAAGGCTTTCATGGGGTCAAAGGTATTACCCTCTTGAAGTTCAGTTGGTTTCAACCTGTCCTAGCAAAAGTAACCGGGTTCAAGAGGTTCTCAATATCACTGACCATCCTCCATCGGTCATGGTTCCAGCTCACGCAATCTTTTCTTGCAGCCGAAACCATCTCAGAGTATGGTCTCAATGAGTGTAGCATCGAGTATCAACCAGTTCTCATCTTTATACCGAGGCCGGCTATCTCACTACTTCCTAATGGACAAGTTGGTCAATTAAGGTTTCTAAGGTCAGTTGATGCTTAACGACACACATAGCAGCCCCGTATTCTCCTCATTTCTCCACAAGGGATACCAGTACCAACCACTGTGCCACATCAATGTAGCTACTGCTTCAACCATATTGTTCTACGTCGTACAGTTCCCTCACAGTCTATTGCTACTTACCTAAAAGGTATCCCCAGATCTGGGTTAGGATCTATAGTAACTCCCAATACAAAACCCTTAAAAGTAAAACAACCAAAACAAACAAGAGAAGCAGTTATGATGAACTAATCCTAAGGTATACCCCACTTATTTATCCTCGGCAGAGTCGCCAGTTCTGTGATACAGTGGCATAACCGACTGTTTTAAAAATGTTGGTTTGCATTTTGCGTTTCTGTTTGCAAAATGTCGCGGTAAGCAAAAGTCGCCACCGACTTTTATTTTATCCAACTGGAAAGGAAAAAAGCACAGAAAAATTCCTTTTTCGAGATTTTGAGTACGGGGGGTAGATTATATAAAGGGAAGGTATTAGCACCCTTTATATCCATAGTTCTCTACGGGCTCTTAAGTACTTGCTCATCATTTTAAAAATTGCTTCCGTGTTTGTGTGTTTTGAAAAGTTTTTATTTTACTTTGTTTTAACCCTTGTATCAGTCCTCAAGAGTGTTACGAAGTTGTTTTTGAAAACTTTGTTTGAAAAGTGTTTGGTGTGAAAAAGTTTGATTTGAGCAAGTACCTACTAGCATCTACCTACTCAAAAAAGGATTGTTTATGTTCTCGTTTCCTTTAGACAACACTATCCTACTATTGAGAAGTAGGTAGCACCGTCGTTGGAGTTGTAAGGATCAATTCGAAAGGGACGTACGATCACTAAAGCAATGTTAGGACGTCTCAGTAATAACCCTAATGTCTTAAGATCATATTCAAGGCAACATTTCTGAGGCGACGTTTCTGAGGCAACATTTCCGAACGGGACATTTGATCTTTGTTTAGACAGGAGGGTAACCACTAAAACACCCTATACTTAATGATCGTTTACCGAAGGCAACCAAAGTGAGAGTATACCCTAGGAGTGTGCATGTGCGAGTGATTTGATTTCAGTTATTGTCTTTGCACATTAGGGTTTGCTAGCCATTTTAAATTAACATGCAATCTTGTCATACAAACCTATTAACATACATCTAACAGTTAATATTTGCGAGAAATAAAATGCGGGAAATAAAACCTACGCTATTACAAGGCTTCAGGGAGGGGGATTAATTACATAGCCAAAAACCCACAAAACAATAAGTAAAGAACATTCTAATTAAACTATTACATACCATGAGCAGTTACATTAATATTGTAAAATTAATAAATGCGCGCGATGAAACAAGAACGAGAAAATTAGGGTTTTGACCCCGACTAAACCTAATTAAAAGAAAAATCATTTTTTGTGGTTTTTGTGTTATTTTGAGAAAAATAGAGTTTGATTGAATAAATAAAGAAACCTAATTACTAATTAATTTAAGTTAAGAAAAATAAATAATTAATTTAACCTATTTTTGTATTTTTTGTTTTATTTGAGAAAGAAATAAAAATTAAATCAAGCTAACCCTAATTTTTACTAATTTATTTTAATTATATGAAAAAGTTAGAATAAACCTAAGATAAATTTAAACTAAATATTAAATTAAATTTGATAAAATAAAAACCTAATTCTAAATTTGTGAAAACTTGATTTTTTTGATTTTTTTTGGAAAAAAGGAATTAATTTCTGTTAGAAAATAATTAAATAAAAGAAATTAAATAAAAAGAAAAATTAGAAAAGAAATAGAATGGGCCTGGTTTTGTAGCAAGAAGGGGGGTGTGACTTGCAAATTCAAGCCCAAATGTTGATGGCCTTATTTGACTTTTTTCAACCCTATGGGCACGCTTGACTGATGCCCATGGTGGACTCTCATATGGGAAGCCTTGGATCTGGCATATTGAGGATCTGATGGCTGGTCGCTGATGGTACATGGTGGACTTATGGGACGCCTGGGCACTTGATTACACAAAGAAAAATAATATGCAACAATATGGGGACCTGGGGATCGAACCCAGACCCTTAGGCGTTATCCCAATGCATGATGACCATCTGAGCTGGCCTGCTTAGTTAAACAAATAATGACAAATAAAAATTATATAATAAAACAAATGGCTAACTCAAACCACGCGCGAAATTCAAAACTGGCCATTCACAGGATGCCACGCTATCATTTCCTTCCTCCCACCGTCGCTAAAGATTTCTTGACTTTTACCTACAGTCACCTGGGTGTAGGTATAACCATGTGCCTTTCCAAAATCCTATACAAGCGTGATAAATGCAAAACAGTGGTACCAATCAACTCGTGGCAACCTCACGATCATCATGATACCCTTATCCATGGCCAATTGTACCTGTACACAAAAACCCTAAAAACGAAGAGAAAACCCTAACCATGCCACTTTGTTGTACAGTTAATGAAAACACAATTAAATATGACCATAAGCTTGCAAACTTCATAAGGATTGAGAATATGTCAATTATTCATGCTAAAGATGCCAGAATTAATGGATTTGAAATCAAGAAAACATGGATACCGTGTGACTCAATGTGTTTTAGGGCACGAGAATGCTTGCTAACGGTTGCAATATGGTCCAGGGATACCCAGCAAGCGATTGAGATAGTTGGAATGGCTTGAGAAGGCCTGAAACCTGGAAATTGATTCATAACTTTTGTTGAATTTTTGCAAGTTTTCTTTCTGTTTCTCACGCCTCCAATCTCCTTTTTTTTATCTGAACATGTTCCTTATGTACCCTAGAAGGAATTAGGTTACAAATTTGTTTCAAATCTTTTCCAATTAAGATTATTGATTCATGGTACAAAATATTTCCAAATCAAGCCAAAATGCAATCTTTTGTGTCCATGTGAACCTTGCACGGTTTGATTCCATCTCCAGCTGTATACTAGACCTAAACATGCACAAAATCTCAAGCTTTGATTAGTCTTAGATATTTTCATGATTTTATTTTGATTTTATTTGATTTAATTGAAATAAAATCAAAATAAATGACAAAAATAAAATAATGACAAATGGGAAAGATCATGGGTCGTGGGTCATGTTACAAACTCAGTGCATGCATAAAAAGTTGGGCCCATTTGAAAAAAATTGCAATTTTGGGCACATTTGACTTTTGGCAATTTTGCAAAAAAGGGTCAACTTCACCAATGCATAACTCCCTCAATTTTGACCCTAGACATGTGTTCTTTGACTTTTAGAAAGCTTAATATGTCCTCTAAGCAACCCTCTTAGTTTTTATCTCAATTGAGTCTTCCATGTTCATGTATGATGCTTTGGAAAAAAAAGGTGTTTTTGTTGACTTTCCAAAATGACCTATAATGTCCAAATTCATATCTTTTTGTGAGTGCATATTTTGAACTTGGGGGCTAAATTTGGATTGTAGGGAATTACATCCTCTTCAAAATTATCTTTGGATGAGTCATTTTTGATAAATTATGAGAAAGTTATGCTTGGTCAAAGTTGAGTTGACTTTTCCTATAAAACCCTAATTTAGCAACTTTTGGATTTTGATGAATTGTGAGCAATTCTTGAGGAATCATGATCAAACCTTGATCAAATGATGAATAACACTTCAAAATTAGGATGTTGACCAAAAATCTTGAAGTTTGACTGTATGTGGGCCACAGTTGACTTTTTCCCTAAGACGGTCGATTTCCAAGCCTTTGAGCAATTGACTGAGCAAACTTCCTCTGTAAGGCTTGAAACTTGACATGGATGATCTTGAGAATATATTAGGAAAATGGTGAGCATTTGGGATCCTTTGGACTCAAGCATCTTGATGCAAACTGAAACCCTAATTTGAGGTAGACTGCCTTAGGAGAGGGTTTGTCTGGTCAACTCTTAGACTTCCTTGAGCAACTTGAGGACCTCACTTGAAATGTATTGAGAAATATGGGAGGGAAACTTTTAGGGTACAACACATGCCTACCTCTCCTGAAGACTTTTAGAAAGCTTGGGTTCAATTGAAGGAAGAGCGAGACACCTTTGAATCCCAATTTTACGCCAGTGAGAAGAAGGTTCTGGAACTCACCAAGCTGCTTCATGAAGAGCGGAATCTGAACGCCTACATCACTCCAAAGAGGATGCATTCAACCTTTCTGTCTTAGGAGTTTTTGTTGTATTTTGTTCCTTTCATTGTAAGCCTAAAGAGGCATGATGTACTCCAAACTTGGATTTAATATAATGTGTGTTCCTTTTGGTTTGAACAAATTTAAATCTCTAATTTCCTTGAAATCATTTGCATATTGCATCTTCATTCATCATAACATCATACAGGTTTCTTACAACAGGTCTCCTTATCCTTCTACTGTTTATTTCAGTGAGATGGATATTGAACAGACAGTGAAAGATCTTCAGGTGCAGAACGTCCAGTTTCAACAAATGCTCTTGACTCTGACAAAAGGATAAGAGGAGTTGAAGACTCTACTGGACAAAGAGAAGAAGAAGAAAGCGAAGAAACCACCCGGTATTGTGATCATGGGAAGAAGGTTCAAAGGACAAGCCAGACGAAATTTGGACTTTGCAACATCATCGGGTGAAGGAGATGATCAAGAAGACAAGACCAAGGAAGTGAACAACAACCCAGCATCCAAAGAAGAGGAAGAACTTGATTACTCTGAGGAACAGTATCCTCCTACTGATAATAAGTACAAGGAGCTAGAGGATTGTTTGAATGCTATGGAGGTCTAGAGGGTACATGGACTGGATTTCGAAGAGTTAGGACTTGTCTCAAGGGTTGTCATCCCATGGAAATTTAAGGTCCCCACTTTCGCTAAATATGACGGTGTCTCTTTCCCGAAGTTGCATTTAAGGTCATACGTCAGAAAGATTCAACCCCATACGGCTGATAAGAATTTGTGGGTGCATTTCTTCCAAGAGAGCTTGTCAGGGACGCAGTTGGATTGGTTCTAACAATTGGAAGGGACCAATATTCGCAATTGGGAAGATTTGGTTGCCGCCTTCTACAAACAATACCAGTATAATGCTGACTTAGCTCCAACTTGGACGCAATTACAAGGCATGTCTATGGGTGCATGTGAAGGTTTCAAAACCTATGCTCAAAAATGGAGTGATCTCGCAGGCAGAGTTCAACCCCCTCTATCTGACAGAGAATTAGTGGATATGTTCCTAGGCACCTTATCAGGTGCATTCTTTAACCACCTGATCGAAAGTTCCTCAGCTGGATTTACTGAACTGATCATGATTGGTGAGCGGGTCGAAGCCGGTATAAAAGTGGAAAAATTCAAAGAGATGCATCCTCGAGCACGATGAAGAAACCATTTATTGGAAAGAAGGAGGCCAATGCCATTTATAACCCGAGGGATCAGAGCAGAGCGGGATACCGTCCAACAATAAGTGTTGTAATGATACCTAGGCCTACGACTGCCCCCACAATGCAACAATCCGCAAAGGGTAGAAAGACCACAAAGGCAGTTCACCCGGATCAACATGACATTGACAGAGGTTCTACCCTATCTATTGAGATCTAACTTGGCAACTTTAAAAGAGGCTCCCAAGAATCCTAATACCTCCTCTCCTCGATACAATCCTAATGCTCGGTGCGCCTATCATTCTGAGAGTCCTGGTCATGACACAAATGAATGTTGGGCTCTAAGAAATAAAGTACAAGATTTGATTGAAGCCAAGGAGATTGAGTTCGACGCTCCAGAAAATCCCAATGTCATAACTGCTCCCATGCCTAAGCATAACCATGGAGTTAACGCCATTGATACTGATCTATTCATAACCTCGGTGGACGAAGTTTCTACTCCTCTTGTGACTGTTAAGAAGAATTTGTTGTTGGCCGGTTTATTTCCGGGTTGTGGTGAAGGTTGCCACATATATTCATTTCTACCTTCTGGTTACCATTTGCTGAGGTCAGGTGTTCAATGCCTGATGGACAGCAAAGAAATTTTGTTCGAGAAAACTCTGGTTCCCGTTGTTCCATCTGAAGACATTACTATTATAACCATTTCCGCCAGTCCTTCTAAGGCCTTCTAGAGAAGACTTGTTAAGATTACACCCACTACGAGAATCGCTCCGTTGATAATCACATGTCCTGGTCATATCCCGTACGCCTCTGACAAAGTTGTCCCCTGGAATTATGGCACCGATGTTTACTATCATGGCGTTTAACAAAACTTGAAGACCGAAGAAGTTGATCCTGATTTCGATAACATTGTCGGGACCAGAAAGATTACTAAAAGTGGAAGGGTTTTCTCTCCTGATATCTCCCCGAAGACTGTCACTAAGCCCATCGTTATTTCATCTCCTGCTTCCGCTAGTACTTCAGTTACTATTCCTGTTCTTACTCCAGCTGTTACCCCTGTCGATAAGCCATCTGGGACTCGAGGAAAAGAAGTTGTAGGTGAGCCTGCCCGGACGGAGGCACCTAGAAAAATTGTTGTCGAATCCTCTAAGCAAGAGATAGAGGAAATATTGAAAATAATCAAAAAGAGTGACTACAATGTGGTCGAGCAGCTGGGACAGACTCCCTCAAAGATATCCATGTTATCCCTGTTGTTATGCTCTAAGGCCCATGCGAAGGCTTTGATTGCATTCCTCAAAACTGCGCATGTGCCGCAAGAGACTTCAGTTGAACAGTTTAAAGATTGCGTGGCTAGCCTGAGTGCCGACAATGGGCTGGGCTTTTCAGACGCCGACTTGACACCAAAAGGAAGAAAACATAATGATGCTCTGCATGTCTCAATTAAATGCAGGGGAACCACTATGGCTCATGTGTTGGTGGATACTGGGTCTTCGCTGAATGTCCTGCCTAAGAAGGCTCTCGACCGACTAGATTGTGAAGGCTTGACCTTAAAGCCCAGTAACATCGTGGTAAGGGCTTTTGATGGGTCTAAAAGAATGGTGCATAGGGAGGTGGACATCCCTGTCAAGGTAGGCTCTCAGACTTTTGAGTACACCTTCTATGTGATGGACATCAGGCCATCGTACTCTTGTTTGTTGGGTCGTCCTTGGATCCACGAAGTTGGGGTTGTTACTTCTACACTGCACCAAATGTTGAAGTATCCGGTGAAGGGGAAGATAGTCACTGTGCATGGTGAAGAGGAGTACATGATGAGCCACCTGAACTACTTTAGGTACGTAGAGATGGACGGAGAATTCATAGAGACTCCTTGTCAAAACTTCGAAGAGGTTCCCCAGATTTTGGCGTCAACTGAGACCGCTACCAGCACCAAACCTCCTCTGAAGATGGCTTCTCTCAAGGACGCAAGAGAATTAGTTGAAGAAGGCAGGAATGCCAATTGGGGACAACTCCCTGAATTTATTCACAAAACTGACAAGTTTGGCTTGGGCTTTACTTCAGGAGCTCAGAGGGATGTTCGACACACTCGAGTTGGAGGACCTCCCCTACGCATCAGCAATCGAGGGGTCAACGCTATTGAGGATAGCGAGGAAGACTTTGATTTTGACAGCTGGATTTACCCGACTACCAACAGTGGACCGAGTAATTGGACGACCAGAGATTTCATACCAGTTTCTTTTATTCCGCAGTAATTGTCTTATTTGTTTTGAGTTTGTAATGAACAATTTAAACTTTAAGGCCTTGTGTCTTACCCGAGGCACAATGTTTCTATTTTTGAGGTTTATTATATGTCATCTCATATATCATCGATGAAGCATTGGACGTTCTTTGCATACAAATTTTTAACTCTCTGTTTTTCTTTTCTGCCTTTACTTTATCAATACAACTATGCTCTTACACACACTCACATATCAAACTGCAGATCCATATCCACTATGGATCCCATTGATATCAATCCTACTATTGCAGTTATGACTTTGAAAATCCGATCAACCAAGCCGAGGACGAGGGTGAGGACGATTGTGAGGTACCTGGAGAACTTGCTAGATTGCTACAACAGGAAGAGAGGGTTATACAGCCCCATGGGGATCCGGTTGAGACCATAAACTTGGGCACAAAGATAGACAGAAAAGAGGTTAAAATAGGTGCAAATTTGGAGCTTAGCGTCAAACGGAGGTTGATACAGATGTTGCACGACTATGTTGAGATCTTCGCCTGGTCCTATGAAGACATGCCTGGTTTGGACACTAATATTGTGGTGCACCGTCTGCTAACTAAAGAGGATTGTCCTCCGATTAAACAGAAGGTCCGTCGTATACACCCTAAAATGTCAAAGAAGATCAAGACAGAGGTCATGAAGCAGTTCGACACAGGGTTCTTAGTTGTCACCTCCTATCCGCAGTGGGTTGCTAACATCGTTCTGATACCTAATAAGGACGGAAAGGTACAGATGTGTGTGGATTACAGAGATCTGAACAGGGCAAGCCCCAAGGATGACTTCCCGCTTCCCCACATTGATGTCCTGGTTGACAACACCGTGCATCATAAAATCTTCTCCTTCATGGATGGTTTCTCTGGCTACAACCAGATCAGGATGGCTCTTGAAGACATGGAAAAGACAACTTTTGTTACACAGTGGGGCACCTTCTGCTACAAGGTGATGCCTTTTGGTTTGAAGAATGCTGGGGCAACTTATCAGCGCGCCATGGTCGCTTTGTTCCATGATATTATTCACCATGAGATCGAAGTTTATGTCGACAACATGATAGCCAGGTATCAGACAGAGGAAGAGCACCTTGATCATCTCCAAAAGCTGTTCGACAGGTTGAAGATATATAAGCTGAGGTTGAATCCGAACAAGTGCATCTTCGGGGTAAGGACCGGTAAGCTTCTGGGTTTTATCGTCAGTGACAAAGGTATTCAGGTAGACCCCGCAAAGGTAAAGGCTATATAAGAAATGCCTGCTCCCCGTACAGAGAAAGAAGTTAGAGGTTTCTTGGGACGCCTGAATTATATCGCCGGGTTCATTTCACATCTGACTGCTACTTGTGAGCCAATCTTCAAGCTTCTGAAGAAAGATCAAGTGGTAAAGTGGAATGATGAATGCCAGACCGCTTTCGAAAGAATCAAAGAATACCTACAAAAACCACCAATTATGATGCCTCCAGTTAAAGGAAGACCTTTGATATTGTACCTGACAGTGCTAGACAATTTGATGGGGTGTGTGCTGGGGCAGCATGACGAGTCTGGTCGAAAAGAGCATGCAATATACTACCTTAGAAAAAAGTTTACCGACTGTGAGACAAGATACTCACTGCTCAAGAAAACTTGATGCGCTTTGGCATGGGCTTCTCGCCGACTAAGACAGTATATGCTGACCCACACTACCTTGTTGATATCAAAGATGGATCCGATCAAATACAATTTCGAGAAGCCCGCTCTCTCCGGAAGGATAGCAAGGTGGAAAATGATCTTAACTGAATACGATATATAATATACAACCTAGAAAGCAACCAAGGGGAGTGTATAGGATGATCATTTGGCTCATCAGGCCGTGTATGACTACCAGTTCATGAGTTTTGAGTTCCCGGATGAGAATATCATATTAGTAACCGACTGTGAAGAACTTGGACCGGATGAAGGACCTAAGGAAGGATCCCGATGGTCTATGTATTTTGATGGAGCCTCATACGCATTGGGTAACGGCATTGGCGCATTAATCATATCTCTCGAGGACTATCATACTTCGTTCACTGCCTGATTATGTTTCAACTGCACCAACAATATGGCGGAGTATGAGGCGTGCATCATGGGTCTTAGGGCTGCTATTGACCTAAGGATCAAGTTCTTAAGTGTGTTAGGGGATTTCGCTTTTGTGATAAGTAAGATCAAAGGAGAGTGGGATACGAAGCACCTGAATCTCATTCCTTACAAAGAGTATGTACTAACATTGCTCCCACACTTTGAGGAGGTAACCTTCAAACATTTCCCACGAGAGGAGAACCAGTTAGCGGACGCGCTAGCTACCATGTCTTTTATGTTCAAGGTTAGGTGGGACAATGAAGCTCCCCAGATTACCATTAAAAGGTTGAATGAACCAACACACTGCTGTGAGATTGATACTGAGGAGGTAACAGACAAACCTTGGTTTCACGAAGTCAAAAGGTATCTCGAGGCTCAAGAGTATCCCGAAGGGGCATCTTTCAAAGATAAGAAGTTTCTGAGAAGATTTGCTGCAAAGTTCTTCCTCAGTAATGGAATCCTATATAAACGCAACCATGGCTCCACACTACTACGGTGTGTAGATAAGAGCGAAGCAGAGAAGATCATGACAGATCTACATGAAGGCACCTTCGGAACCCATTCTAGTGGAAACACCATGGCTAAGAAGATCCTATGGGCAGGATATTACTGGTCCACTATGGAAGCCGATTGTTATCAGCACTCTCGAACTTGCCATAAGTGTCAAATCTATGCTGATAAGATGTATGTGCCTCCGGTCCCCTTGAACGTCTTGACAGCCCCGTGGCCCTTTGTAATGTGGGGCATCGACATGATCGGAGAAATCAGGCCCACCGCTTCTAATGGACATCGCTTTATCCTGGTAGCCATTAATTACTTCACGAAGTGGGTTGAGGCAGCCTCTTTTGCTACTGTGACCAAGAACGCCGTGGCGCGGTTCATCCGACATAATCTGATATGTCGATATGGTGTGCCAGAGAGAACTATTACTGACAATGGTACGAATCTCAACAACAAAATGATCACAGAGCTCTGTAAATAGTTCAAGATACAGCATCACAACTCTTCTCCCTATCGGCCAAAGATGAATGGCGTTGTTGAAGCAGCTAACAAGAACATCAAGAAGATTGTACAGAAGATGAAGGTGACATACAAATACTGGCATGAGATGTTACCATTTTCTCTACATGGGTACCATACCTCGGCACGGACATCGACAAGGGCAACACCTTACTCTCTGGTATATGGCATGGAGGCAGTCCTACCCATTGAGGTTCTGATTCCTTCTCTAAGGATTATGAGAGATGCAGGCTTAAGCGAAGACGATTGGATCCAGACTCGACTTGATCAACTAAATTTTATCAATGAGAAGAGACTTACTGTTGTCTGCCATGGTCAGACGTATCAAAAGCGAATGATCAAAGCTTTCAACAAGAAGGTCAGATTCCAAGAGTATCAAGTCGTGGATCTAGTGATCAAGCGCATCATATTGCCGCAAGGTGACCCCAGGGGTAAATGGACTCCCACATACGAGGGGCCATTTATGGTAAAGAACGTTTTCTCGAGTGGAGCCATGATTCTAACCACCATGGACGGTGACGACCTTCCTCACCCTGTCAATGCGGACATAGTGAAAAGATATTACACATGATGAAAGACCGGCTAGGTCGACTGGCCTAGGCAAAAATAAGGGCTTTCCGATGAACCAAAAGGGTTCGGGCAAAAATAAGGGATGAAAATGAAAAAATCTATACACTCGGCAAGTCGAAAACCTGAAAAGGCGACTTGGGAAAAAAAGGGTATCCCGGTAGACTAAAAACCCGAAAGGGAAGTCCAGGAAAAAGTTAGGGATGAAAAACGTATCACTATGTCCCATTGGATCACCCTGCAATCTGACCTCAGTATCAACTATCAAACTCAAACGGCATCAATCAATCTAACCAGCTTCGGACAAACAGCAAAGTGAGGAGACGCTTGAAGGCATAGTGGCAATAGCGGATTTGAAACCCAATGGGATTGTTGCACATAGCTGTTTCCTTTTTGTTGTACATAATATTGTATATCTTTCATTTTTACGGCAGCGTTCTCTTACTAGAGTGTCAGTTTCTTTGTACAAAAACGCCTGTTATAGACCAACTTCAAAATTATTACAAATCATTTTTACAAAACTATTTGTTTTCTTTTTCTGTTTTGTTTTTGCCAGAACGTACAATGGTGTATTCTTGACATATGCACTTGAATATGATTGTTATTCATAAATATTTGCATAGGGAAAGAAAGGCAATTGCTCATAACTTAAGAAACAGGGAACAAAAGAACTAAAATGTCAAACCCGACAGTTACCTTGTCCAGCAGGTACCAGGGAAGAGACAGCTTTAGGGCACAGTCATCAGTACATGTGACTTTGTAACATCTATATTCCCCACATAGTAGAGGTAACCAAAGCCTTGATATCAGTTCTCTCAGAACGGGAAGTAATCTCCCTAGCCAGGGTCGTCCAGAAACCTGACATCTATATCCCCCGGCCAAATTTCATAATCACGAGCGGATCATCAGAAACTTCTAACTCCCCAAGCAGAGTTTATTTCTCTAGATACAGGAGCTCAATCCCCGATAGAGCCCATTATTTCAGCTATTGGAAATTCATCTTCCAAGTTGTTCCCCACAGAGTTATTCTCAAACAGAATCTCCCCCTGACAGAAGTACAGGCACTTCCTTTCATCATCCCCAACAGAAGTAGAAGAGCCATATTTCTCTACAACAAGTCAGGAATGTTTTTTCTCTAGCTATTATCCTGGACTCGGTTATGTCACAACTAACATCTCATGCTCATACATCATAACATGTACATACATATCACATACAGCATAATCTCGTTTATTTTGAGAACATCAGCTCACAACGCACTTTATGCATCGCATATAACTAACCCTGTTATCTTTTCAGGAAAGACAGTTATCACCAACAATTCCAGCAGTTATACACGTCATATCTGCAAGCAACCAAGGGAAAATCAGTTCCCGAAACCAAACGGGTCAACTCTACATGATCAAACAAAGTAACCTTACTATCCAGGTTCCTTTTCACAAGCCCTACTACCCAGGATTTCATTTCAAAGTAACCTTATTATCCAGGTTCCTTTCCATAACCCCTACTACCCAGGCTTTCATTTCAAAGTAACCTTACTATCCAGGTTCCTTTCCACAAGCCCTACTACCCAGGCTTTCGTTTCAAAGTAACCTTACTATCCATGTTCCTTTCCACAAGCCCTACTACCCAGACTTTCATTTCAAAGTAACCTTACTATCCAGGTTCCTTTCCACAATACATACTACCCAGGCTTTCATTTCAAAGTAACCTTACTATCCAGGTTCCTTTCCACAAGCCCTACTACCCAGGCTTTCATTTCAAAGTAACCTTACTATCCAAGTTCCTTTCCACAAGCCCTACTACCCAGGCTTTCATTTCAAAGTAACCTTACTATCCAGGTTCCTTTCCACAAGCCCTACTACCCAGGCTTTCATTTCAAAGTAACCTTACTATCCAGGTTCCTTCTCTTATCCCTACTACCCAAGCTTTCATTTCGAAGTAACCCTGCTATCCAGGTTCCTTCCTGTGATACGGTGGGAGAACTGACTTGAGGTTTTTGTGTTTTATCGCAAATGTCACGGTTAGCAAGAGTCGCCACCAACTTTTCTTTTATCCAAAAGGAAAGGTGAAAAACCACAGGAAAGACCTTTGAGATTGTTTTCTTGAGTTCGGGGGGTAGATTATGAAAAGGGAAGGTGCTAGCACCCTTTTCATCCATGGTTTTCCATGGGCTCTTAGTTACTTGCTTAGATCACTTACTTTGGTTTGTTTGAAATGGTGTTTGATGTGGTTTTGAAAGTATTGTGTAAAAGAGGCCATTTGTTTAGGCAATCTTTGTAATGATTCTCGTTTGTAAGAATGTATACAAAAATGTTTGTTTTTTGGAAAAAAAATTTAATGTTTGTAAGATATTTTTGAAATGTGTGTGTGTTTTTGAAAATAGCAAGGATTGTTTAAAATAGAGCAAGTAACTTAGAAGCTATCTACCTACTCAAATGTCTTTCTTATGTATTTTTTATTCCTTTGACATTGTTGACTTACCATTGATTTGGTAAGCAACCATATCTTTGGATGTAAACGGGACGGGTGTGGGTCATCGTATAAACATGATAGCAATATTGAAAAGTATCTTAGCATTTTTTAGGGACCAAGATCATTTTGTTTAGGCAACTTTTGAATAGCATCATTGAGGGGCTATGATCTTATATTTGTTTTGTTTTGCTTTTGCCAAGATACTTCGCATGCGTAATGTTGTACCCCAAAATTTTCCCTCCCATTTCCTCAACATTTTCTCATCACAAGACCCTTGAAGATCAAGATCCAGTTAGGGTTTCCTCTGCTCAAGACTTCTCCTTGCACTGTGGACTCAAATTAGGGTTTGTGTTTGCCCAAGGATGTTTTGACCTAAAATGCCTAAAATGACTTTCATGTTTCATGTTGGACTCCCAAGTTTATCCTCACCAAGTTTCAAGTCTTGATTCCAAGTTTTGCCCAGTCAATTGGACAATTGACCTAGAAATCAGCTGTATTGGGGAAAAAGTCAACTGTGGCCAATTGACAGTCAAACCTCATGATTTTTGACCCACATCAACATATTGAACTCATATGAACAATTTGATCAAGTTTGGATCACAATTCCACAAGAAATTTGATCAGATCACCAAAAGGGCAAAATGGTCATTTTTAGGGTTTTGACTGCACAAAGGCAATTTTTGACTGTTTGACCTAGCCAATGACAAATCAAGCTCACATATGGACTCAAGGACTCAATGAAATGGTCTTGACACATTCATCAAGCTCAAAAGATCCCAAGTACACAAGGTTGACAATTGAATTTCCCAGTCAATTGATCAATTTTGACTGTATACTGAAAAGTCAAACTTTGACTTTTTGATCAAAATCAAGAGTCAAGATTCATTTTTCATCAAAACATGCCAAATCATGAAACTTGTTCACCAAGAAATCACAAAATGCAAATTAGGGTTAGAAAATGGAATTTTTCATAACTTAGAATTTTTCTAAGTTATGAAAAACCCTAATTTTTTTCCAACTTTGCCCCATCTTTTCACCAAGATCCATTTGGATTCAAACAAAAGTCAAAACATGAAAGTTGTAGCTTGTTGCATAATCTACAACTTTGATTCACAAAGTTTTCTCATTTAAAGCTTGTATCTCAAGTTACAATTTTTTGAATAAGGGCATTAAACCATTTTTAACTTAGTGAAATTTTAACCTATTTTGACAAGGTTTTCTACCCCACTTCAAGGCCATTTTTCATACCCTTCCACTTGGAATTTCAGTTTGCATTTCAAAGATGGATTGTAGTACACATTCCAAGCTTTCCAAAATGTCCAAGAACTTCTCAAACAACCTCATAACTTGAGAGATTCAAATTTCACAAGTTGGCAAAAATTCACTTTTGTTCTTAACCAAGACATGTTCATAATCTTGCAAATTTGAACTCAGCTTGCTTTATGCTTGATTACAGGTCCTTGAACCATTCCATACTCAATAATTTAATGCATATTCAATGTGTTAAGGTGTTGTTCTTTGAGTGCAAGCATTGTATGCAAGATTAATCCTAAACTAGATAAAGTGAACTTTCCATTTTTGAAAAGATTAGCTTTATGTCAATTTAGAAATCCAACAAGTACAAGCTAAATCCTTTTGGCACAAGATTATGGACAAGTTTCTCTGATCAAGAGAAGATTATGCAGCACATTAGGAGGCCCCCTACTGACCTAAACTATCAACTTGCCTTTGTTGCTTAAGAGAGAAGAAAAAGTCCATAACTTGTACCAACTTCAATCTCAGCATAGAAACACAAGAACAAAGTGATCAAACATCTTCCATAGAACCTAACCAAGCCAAGACACGACCCTTGCACCTCCAAAACACCCTCCATCTCAGAATCATCCTCAAACTGCAAAAACAGAGTTGCCTCTGCAGTTTGAGTGCCAACTCCCATTTCCCTCGAGCATTCTTACCAAAATCAATCCATACACATTCCCTAGCATATATGCAAGCTAACCATGACCTAAAACCTGACCTGTAATCCCTCTAACAGCTTCCACCATTTTCATTTTTTCCTTTTGCAGGTGAAGTTCTATAGCTTGACACAAGAAGTTTCAAGACAAAGTAAGCATTGAAAAAGCATCCCTGGACCTCAAGGAAGCTTTTCCAATCATTACCTTGCACTAGAAGTTCCTCATTCTCCAGCTAGAAGTTCAACTGCACAGGTAAAACTTTGAACTCGTATCTCTCTTATCATGCATCTTTAGTCTTAAGTTTGTGAAGAAACAAGGTTCTACTCATAGCCCTGAACATGTACATATCTTTACATTTCATTTCTTTTGCCTGAGTAGAGAGAATTTGTAGTTTGAAAATGGCAGAAAAACTAGGTTAGGATTTGGGGGAGGAGAAATTCTCCCTCATCTTAGAGAGTTAGGTCAAGTTCCATACATGGTTAGAATCGTCTCTTCATGCTGAACATTTGTTGTGTTATGAGTTTTTGCTAAAAAGCCAGGAATCAAGAGTTGGACATTGAAGAACAGAGGCGCGCGTTTTTTCAAATGTTTGTGCTGGAGGTTGAAGACAGTGGCATTGGGCTGGGCTTGTCTTGTGCTTTTCTTTTCACACCCCATAATTACTCATGAACCCCCCAAGCCCATTTGTCTTATTTTTAATTCTTTTTGACTTTTTCTTTTTTTGTTTGACTTGTTTATTTTTTCTCAGCATATTAAAATTTTGAAAATATTTTTTCCATCCTTTTTTGAATTTATGGCATATTTATTTGATTTATTTCTTTGTTTATACATAAAATATATGCATATTTTTATTTAGAATAAATACAAAAATAGTGTAAATACATGTTTTTATTTTTTTATTTTTATTTACCTTCTGAAAATATTTCACATAAAAATACCTTTTTATCGATTTTATTAAAAAAAAATTAATTAATTATTATTATTATTTGTATATAATATTTAGAACTTAATATATATATATATATATATATATATATATATATATATATATATATATATATATATATATATATATATATATATATATATATATATATATATATATATATATATATATATATATATATATATATATATATATATATATATATATATATATATATATATATATATATATATATATATATATATATATATATATATATATATATATATATATATATATATATATATATATATATATATATATATATATATATATATATATATATATATATATATATATATATATATATATATATATATATATATATATATATATATATATATATATATATATATATATATATATATATATATATATATATATATATATATATATATATATATATATATATATATATATATATGTTTATTAATATATTTAGGTTAGAATATAAATACTTGAATTTTTCACTTTTATTAATATTTGATACAAAAATACTTTTTTCATAATATACTTCATTTTATGTTTATTTTTGTACATAATAAATAAATACTTGTATTAAATTAGATAATAATACATTTTCTTTAAAATTAGGGTTTTTGCCCTAAAAGTTAAAAATACTCAAAATAATACTTTTTATTTTCTTATTTTTATTTTACATAAACCATACTTTTCTCATACATATAAAAAAAAAACTTTCTCTTTGCATTTTGCATATTTGTTTAATTCCCATTTGATTATGCAATTTATTTACTTTGCAAATATTCAAAAATGATGTAATAATTTAGATTTAAATTCTTGTCAATATCCCCATTTGAACATTTGTATCCCCCTTCCCATATTTGGTTTTGTAATAGCTTAGTAAATTTACATTTCGCACTTTATACGCTTTCTAATGATAACATGTTAGAATTAGGGTTTGTATGCGAAAAACGATAAAAAAATAGTTATGACCTAATCTCAAGATAAACAAGCATGAAAATGGACACACAAATCACACTTGCACCCCCTAGGGTATTCCACTTTGTTGCCTTCAAATAAATGGGCCATATTGTATGTTGAACTTCTTTGGGCAAAGCAAACAATTTGAATGATCATAGTCCCTCGATAAAACTTTTCAAAACAAACAAAAATAAATGATCAAGTCCCTCAAAGAAAATTGCCCAAAGACATTTAACGCCGTTGCAATTATGGTCTAAACGATGACCCGCGCCTGTCCCTTTCACATCCTAACATAAGGTTGTCCGCCAAATTCAATGGTGGAACAAACTTGTTAAAAGGGTTAAAACATAGCAATAATCTTTTGAGAAATTTAGGAGTAGATAACCTCTTAGTTACTTGAATCAAACTTGCAAAACAAAACACTTGCCTAATTTTAAAACCACACCTCACTACACTTTCAAAATAACTTTCAAAAACAAATGAAAACCTTTTTCAAAAGACATACACCTTTGTATACATTCCCACGTGGATCATTACAAAGGTTGCCACCACACTGGCCTCTTTTCAAAATATTTTTCAAACCCACACACTCAAGCACCATTTAAAACAATTGAAAACAAAAGGCAAGTGATCTAAGCAAGTAACTAAGAGCCCATGGATAACCATGGATAGAAAGGGTGCTAATACCTTCCCTTTCTATAATCTACTCCCCTAACCCAAGAAACATCTCAAAAGGTTTTTGCTGTGCTTTTTAACCTTTCCTTAGGATAAAATAAAAAGTCGGTGGCGACTCTTGCTCAACCGAAACATTTGCGAATACAAACGCAAAACCTCAAGTCAGTTCTCCCACCGTATCACACGTAACATGGCCATTTTATTTTAGGCAACCAAGTGGGAGAAACCATAAGGGTGCTTGTGTGCAAAGTGTATCATTTTTCATGCTTTTGATTTTGTCTTGTATTTAGGGTTTTCTATTTTGTTGTTTTTATCTTTCCATACACACTTATTTACTAGCAATATATGAGAAGCAAGTAAAAAGCGAAAAGTAACATCTAAGCTATTACATCACTTTAGGGGGATGGGGGTACAATTTAACAATGGGGTGAAGTAGGAATTGAAATATTACAACCATATCGAATGATAATAAAAAGAATGTGAAAACAATGCAAAATAAAGGAAAAACTGCATTTTGAACTGCTATGTGTCGACCCATATTGCTATGTATCGACACATAGCTTCTTCCTGCCCCTATAAAACAAAATTAGTTCAGTATGGGTCGACACATAATGGGATGTGTCGACTCATGCACTTTCTTGTATCGACGTGAAATGCGTATATATCAACTCATAGGCTTTTCCAGCTTCTGTTAAGTGAAATATGTTTAGTATGTGTCGACACATAATGGGATGTGTCGACTCATACACCTTTTTGCATCGACGCGAAATGTGTATGTGTCAACTCATAGTCCTTTCCCGTTTCTATTTTGTGACCTGAACTTAGTATGGGTCGATACATGAGGGTCATGTGTCGACTCATACCATGCATTTTTACTAAGATGGGTCGACACATGTGGATATGTGTCGATACATCCTGCATTTTTCTGCCTTAAACACCATTCTTTACATACATCAATTAGTTTTTAACATATGAATGAATAATATGAACAACAAATAAATGATTAACTTCAAAATAGTGATTGCTACATCTTATAAACAGAAAAGTTGATGTATGGAAAAGGCAAGGTAAAGATGACTTACCTTAAAAACTGCACTTTAGATTTTGAAACCAAATATCCTTCAAGATGTTGTATGAACCTTAAGGAAGCTCCAACCAGCTGCTAGACTTTCCTTTTTGTTGAAGGTTATTAAATAACCTTTGCATGGTATGAAATGTTTGAATGTTTGGGCAGAACTTGCAAGGTATGAGAGGTTCAAAGGTTTGGACTTTAAAACCCAAGAGTGGAAGTTTTGTGGACTGTTATGGCTTTTGTGTGAATATGAGATTTTAAGGGTTTATCAATAAACTTCTGGCTGTTATCTCTATTTTTTCTCACCTCTTTTCCTTGCAAATGCTTCTTCTATTTATAGGCAAGGGACTTGTGAACAAATGTTGAATAGGTTTACAAACAACATGTTATGGTTTGGTTGGGATGCAAGTATCAAACTATGTCTAGTACTCCATGGTTCCAAGAGGAAGTACAAAAGTTGCTGGTTTAGAGGGGTTGACTTCCATGTTTTATGGTAGAGTAAAATCAGAAAATAAACAAAGTATGGTCTCAAGACAAACTTTGTACAAAAGGTTTGCTTTTCAAGAATAGCAATGATGTCCTTATGCCATACATGGAAAGATCCTTTGGACAATGGCTTAAACACTCGGGTAATAGCTAAAAAGTGGGTGTAAGCATTAAACTATGCTGAGATTTGCAAGTCACAAGACCTGCAAAGTGAGATTATACAGCACATCATGCCAATTGGATTTTGTATTCTTCAACAAAAATGGCTTGTAATTCAAGAATGGATACTCAACTTCAGATCCTTGTATCTTCTAGCTCAAATATGATAAATTCATGCTCTTGGATGTTTTGGAAATCTTGAAACACCCTCTATAACTTTCATGTTGGACACTTTTGTTAAATCAAACTAGAACTTGATGAAAAATGAGCAAGAAGTTGGGATAAAAACCTAACCAAAACTGCTGAAAATTTCTTTGAGTGTTTAAATGAAAATGTCATCACTTCATGAATTTATAATCTGAAATCCAAGCCTGTTTAGAAGAAGTTGTGTAAAGAAATGTTATAGATATCATGGAGTTCTACAACTTTCATGTTGGAAGTTTCTCTTGAATCATCTTGCATCATGGTGCAAATTTTGCTCAAAGTTATGAAAGAACATGAAATTTCCAACACTTATAAAAATTTCTAAGTTTATAAATTTTGACTTTTCAAAATGAAATCTTGACTTTTTGATTTCTTGATGAATAAGTTTCATATTTTTACATGTTTTTATGAAATTTGATCTTTGAAATGTAATGTTGATCAAAAAGTCAAAGTTTGACTTTTCAGTATGCAATTGACCATTTTATCCTTTTGCCAATTCCAAGCTGTGATACGGTGGGAGAACTGACTTGGGATTTTGCGTTTGTGTTCGCAAATGTTTCGGTTTAGCAAGAGTCGCCACCAACTTTTTATTTTATCCTAAGGAAAGGTAAAAAAGCACAGGAAAGACCTTTGAGATGTTTTCTTGGGTTCGGGGAGTAGATTATGAAAAGGGAAGGTGTAAGCACCCTTTTCATCCATGGTTATCCATGGGCTCTTAGTTACTTGTTTAGATCACTTGCTTTGCTTTTCAATTTTTTGAAATGGTGCTCTTCAATTTTTTGAAATGGTGCTTTGTGTGTGGTTTTGAAAGATGTTTTGAAAAGAGGCCATCGTTGTGGAAACCTTTATAATGATTCTTGTTTGAATGTATACAAAGGTGTTTTTGTCTTTTGAAAAGATTTCAATATTTGAAAGTTTGTTTTGGGAAATGTTTTTGAAATTGTGTTGTGAAGTGTGTTTTAAAATAGCAAGGATATTTTGCAAGCTTTTGATCAAGTAATTAAGACCTATCTACCCTATTTTACTCGAAGATATTTCTTATGTTTTTAACCCTTTTAACAGTGTTGTTTCACCATTGTATTTGGTGAACAACCTTATGTTAGGATGTTAAACGGGATAGGCGCGGGTCATCGTATAGACCATGATAGCAATTGTGTTAAGTATCTTTGGCAATTTTCTTGAGGGACTTGATCATTTTTGTTTAGGAAACTCAGATAGCGTCATCGAGGGACTATGATCTTTTGTTTTGCTTTTGTTTGGCCAAAGTACCCAACATGAATACCATGGCCCATTTTTGAAGGCAACAAGTGGATTGTAACCCTAGGGGTGCAAGTGTGTATTGTGTTTGATTTTCATGCATTTTTGTCTTAGATTAGGTCAAACTATTTGTTAATTTGATTTTGGCATACAAACCGTAATTCTCTAATCATGGCATAATTGAAAGCGTTAAGTGCGAGAATTTAAATTCTAAGATATTACAACATGATTATGGGGATGGGGGTACAATTTTGAATGGGGGGTATTTTGACAAGAAATACAAACCCTAATTTACTATTACATCCAAATTGAATCCTTTGTGCAAATAAATAAATGGGCAATATTTAATTAAACAAGATAAATAAATATTAAATAAAATGTATTATGCAAAAAAAAAAAAAGAATTTTTATTTATTCATGTATGCAAAAGTATTTTTTTAATGTAAAAAAGTATAAAGAAATAAATAAAAGATTAATTTTATTTGTTTTAGGGTAAAACCATAATTTCTTTAAGAAAATAAATATAATATATTATTTATGTACAAAAATATATTAATATGTACAAAAATGAAATATACTTAAAAAAGGTATTTTTTAGTATAAATAATAATAAAAATAAAAAGGTAATATTTTTGTATTTTTATTCTAAGCATTTAATACATTTAATAAAATAAAGGTAATATATATATATATATATATATATATATATATATATATATATATATATATATATATATATATATATATATATATATATATATATATATATATATATATATATATATATATATATATATATATATATATATATATATATATATATATATATATATATATATATATATATATATATATATATATATATATATATATATATATATATATATATATATATATATATATATATATATATATATATATATATATATATATATATATATATATATATATATATATATATATATATATTAAATGTATTAAGTATGTATAAAATAAAATAAAATATTTACAAAAATAAATTATATTTTATAATAATATTTTCAGTGTGAATAAAAATAAGAAATAAAAATAAAAGTATCATTTACATTATTTTCAAGTTTTAAATAAATTATAAAAGTATTTAAAGGCCTTTAATTGTTATAAAAATCAAAATAAAATGCCAAATAAATGTAAAAATTATGAAAATATTTTTTAAGCATTTTTTTATGTTTGGAAATAAAATAATGAAGTCAGAAAAGAAAAGAAAAATTCAAAAATGCAAAAATAAAAGAAATTGGGCCAGTGGGTGTGAAACTGAAAAAAGGGGTGTTAGAAGCAAAACTGGCCAGACCCAGCCCAAACCAACTTCATCTTCTTCCTCCAGACAAAAAACGCGCGCCTGTTATACAAACTTGAACATCCTGGAAACGTGATCTTTTGCCAAAACTCACAACATCAAACTTATAGAGAATTTTAATACGATTATAACCATATAAAGTATTAATCCTAACTCTCAAAGACCGGAGAGAATTTCTCTGGCCCCAAAATCTGACCTAACTTTTTCAGCATATTCATGGATGAAATTCTCCTAGCACACTTAATATAAATGAAAACTGGGCATATGTACAGCCTCATGGCATTGAATACTACATTTTTCATTCACAAACCTAAGGCTAAATGTTCCTAAATAGAGATATAGAAAGTGATGAAAAACCTGTTTCAGTTGGATTCGAGTTGGACAATGCAGAGCTTCTCAACAAGTTTTTAGGTGTCTGGTAGATTGCCTGAACTTCACTTGATCTTTTCTAATAGCTAGCTTGCCTTGAATGTCCCTGAATCAGCCTCTAGAACTCAACCTGCATAAGCTTGAAATGAAAATGGTGAACACTGTAAATGGAGTTACAGTTGGAAATGGAGGTTTGGGATAGCTTGAGTGAGTTCAATGGAAGGTGTTTGAAGTGGAAAGGGGCAAAATGCACGAGCCAGATGAGCTATGGCACTCAAGTTGCAGCACCTGCCCTGTTTTGCCAAAGAAGAGTGATTTCTGGCTATGGGAGGTTATGAGGCTCAAGCCCTCATGTTTCTTGCTCAAAGGGTTGTGTGAAATGTGTTTGCAATGTTTGTGTAAGCTAACAATGGTTGGTTTTCAAGTTGGGAGGATTTTGCAAGTTTTCTTCTTTGTGAAGCAAGAATGTGTAAGTTCTCAATACAGGCCTGTACAAGCCCTCAAGTATGCTGCACACAATCCTCTTGGTTGTTGGAATTTATGGATTTGATTTGGCTTCTGAGATCTTGGCCCTATGCTTCAAAGATCATGTTTTGACATAAAACATACCTTTTCCAAAATAGAAATGTACCTTTTTCTAATTAAGGATTAGTTTTGTGTGCAATGTCCAAATGGCAAAGATAATGCATTAGCTCAGTGTATTTGCATTTAATTAAGGAGTGTGAATGGGTTTAGAGGCCTGCAAACAAGTACAAAGCATGCTGGTTTGAAAATGCAACTTGTATGAACATGTATTGGCCATGGATACAAAGTGAGTTTTTGCCAACTTCAAGCATTCGATTCTCCCTAACTACAAATGTGTTTGAGGAATTCTTGGACAATTTGGAAAGCTTGCAACATACTCTATAATCCATATTTGAAATGCAACTTGATACTAAAAGTGGAACTATGTGAAAAATGGCCAAGAAGATGGGTCAAAATCCTGCCTAAACTAGGGCAAAATTTCTCTAAGTTAAAAGTTTTAGGGACCCTTGTTCCAAAAATCATAACTTGAGATCCAAGCTTCTTTTGAGAAAACTTTGTGAATCAAAGTTGTAGACTTTGTGTAGGACTACAACTTTCATGTTGTAAGTTTTGTTTGAATCCATTTGCATCATGGTGAAAATGTGGGACAAAGTTAGGAAAAATTAAGAAAATTTCATAACTTAAAAAAATTCTAAGTTATGAAAATTTTCAATTTCAAACCCTAATTTGCAATTTTGGGTTTCTTGGTTAACAAGTTTCATAATTTGACACATCTTGATGAAAAATGACCCTTGGCACTTGATTTTGAGCAAAAAGTCAAAGTTTGACTTTTTAGTGTACAGTCAAATTTTGATCAGTTGACTGAAAAATTCATCTGCCAATCCCATGCATTTGAGATCTTTTGATCTTGTTGAATAAGTCAAGATGATGTCATTGAGTCCTTGAGTCAATGGTTGAGCTTGATTCTCCATTGGCTAGGTCAAACAGTCAAAAATTGCCTTTGTTCAGTCAAAACCCTAAAAATGACCATTTTGCCCTTTTGGTGATCTGATCAAATTTCTTGAGGAGTTGTGGTCCAAACTTGATCAAATGGTTCATATGAGTTCATAATGTTGATGTGGGTCAAAATTCATGAGGTTTGACTGCAAATTGGCCACAGTTGACTTTTTCCCCAATACAGTTGATTTCTAGGTCAAATGTCCAATTGACTGGGCAAAAATTTGATACAAGGCTTGAAACTTGGTATGGACCAACTTATGAATCCAACATGAAGTATGAAAGTCACTTTGGGAATTGTAGGTCAAAATATCCCTGTGCAAACTCAAACCCTAATTTAGGTCAACAGTGTAAGGAGGTGTCTTGAGCAGAGCAAACCCTAGTTTGATCTTGAGTTCCAAGAGCCTTGTGATGAGAAATGTTGATAAAATGAGAGGGTACATTTTGGGGTACAACAGTTTCCCCTGTTCAATCTTCTTGAACCTGAAGAGTTGGATTGGCAAGTTTGCCTTTCGTGACTCGAAGGTAAAAGAGGATTGGACACTAGAGTGCCCGTAAATTTGCACTCGTCAAAATGTATCTGAGGGAATGGGCTTAAAGATGCCATTTGAAGATGGTAGAATCTTGCTTGAGATGGGCTTAGAGATGCCATCCAAAATTTGTTTGTTGAAAATCAGGAGAATGAACGTCAGAATGGTATATGTATTTGGAACGTATCTGAGTTGTATCTGGAGATTGGGTTTGTATGAGCAAGGGAATGGCGTCCGTGTCTAGAGCGTATCTGGACTTTAACTGTATTTGATTATTTAATGAATATCAGGATGACTGCTGCGTCTGGAGTGTATCTGTATTTTGAATGGGTAATAAAGAAACATCTGTATATGAGACATCTATATGCTGGGGATAAATTCCGAATGAGTGATAGAATGGCAACTGTGTCTGGAGCGTATTTGGACTGTATCTGAAGTTAAGACCTATATGAGTAGCAGAATGACTTCCGTGTCTGGAGTGTATCCGTACTGTAACTGGGATCCGGATAAGTGAGAGAATGACTTCCGTGTCTGGAGTGTATCCGTACTGTAACTGGGATCCGGATAAGTGAGAGAATGACTTCCGTGTCTGGAGTGTATCTGAACTTGATCTGATAGTTGAATCTGAATGAGAAATAGAATGGCTTCCGTGTATGGAGCGTATCTAGTCTGTATCTGATTGCTGAAGTCTGAATGAGTAGTAGAATGACTGTCGTGTCTGGGGTGTATCCATACTGTATCTTGCCTTGAAATTCTGAATGAGTAATAGAATGACCACCGTGTCTGGGGGTGTGTCTGGGGGTGTATCCATAATGTATCTGAAATCTCTGAATAGTTGTTAATGATAGCTTTTTAATATTATCCTGAAAAGGGTAAAATGTTAGCTAAAACACAAAGTTATGTTGCATGATATGTATGATGCAGTAAAATGTGTTCCATCAATGTTTATGATATATGAATGTAATGGATGTGCATGTAAGCTGAATAGCTGTCTTGCTGAGGAAAATAAATCCTTGATAACTGGAGATAATGAAATCTTTGACTGCTGCCGGAGAAAGTAAATTCCTGACCGATGCTGAGGATTCAAAAATCTTTGATTGTTGAAAATGAGAAATCCTTGCTGACTGCTTTGGGATTAAAGATCTTTGATTGTTAAGAATGAGAAATCCTGGGACCACTGTTGGGGATTGAAAATCCTTGGTGACTTGTGGGGATTTAACAAGAGCTTTAATAACTTCTGCGGGGAATGAGAATCCTTCATGACTTTCCTGGGAAATAAGGAAATCTCCGACGACCTTTACTGGGGAATAAAAACCTGGGGGGCTTTAAATGGGGAAACCAGAATTTAGAATCTTCGTTCTGTTGGGAGATGACTCTGTGGGGAGAGTGATTATTCTGCCGGAGAAATCAGGAGCTTTGGGTTGTATGCCAAACTACTGGGGAATCATCCTAGTCGGGGATAAGACAAGAAGTCAACTGTTGTCTGGTTGATTCTTAGACTTTTTAAAATAACTTGCTGGGGATGTTGGGGAAAGCTTATTAGTTCCTGCTGGGGATTGATAGTTGGAAATTTGACTTCGCTGGGGAAGAAGGTTTAGAATATTCTAGCTCCGCTGGGGATATGTATTTCAGGGTTTTCGGGCTCCACTGGGGATCGGGAGTTTGGAGACTTAACTCTGATGGGAACTTTGAAACTTAACTCTGCTGGGGATCTTGAAATTTAACTTCGCTGGGGATATATACTCCAAGGTTTTAGCTTTGTTGAGGATCTGAATGACTTACTGCAGGGGATTCCTTCTGGAATAGCACAAAGACGTCTTCCTACACTTCGACCTACCAGTAATTATCCTTTCTCAATTTGTTTTATTTGTAAGCAGTGATTATATTCAAATGCATATGCCTATTTAACAAATAATTGGATGTTTTCAAATAAAACATAAGTGTAGAAAAGAAAAAAGGGCAAGCAAATTTATGCACTTTGAAGTATTCTTGTATTAACTTTCATAAGTATCTTTGTACAAAGGATATAAACATCCTAGTAAGAGAATGTTGTCGAAAAATTGAGAAAAAATTTATACAAAAAGAAAGATGGCTATGTGTAACAATTCCATGGGGTCCCCATTCTGCTATAGCCTTCACAACTCTGAGCATCTTATCCATTCGTTGCTTCGTCCGCCGATGATTGAATTGATCAGAAGCCTGGAGCTTGTCCGTGAAGAGATTGTCCTTAAAGTGATCCAATGAGACATGGTCATACGCTTTAATTCCCTAACTTTTGCATGGACCGCCTTTTCGGGTTTTCAGTCCACCGGGAAACCCTTTTTTGCCCAAGTCTCCCTTTCGGATTTTCAACTTGCCGGGTGTACAGATTTTTTTTGTTTATCCCTAATTTTTGCCTGAACCGCCCTTTCCGGTTTTTGATTCACCGGGATGCCCATTTTTTCCCAAGTCGCCCTTTCAGGTTTTCAACTTGTTGGGTCGTTTTATGCGTAGAATCTTTTGATTATGTTTGCGTTTGCAGGGTGCAGCAAGTCGTCTCCGTCCATGGTGGTCAGAATCATTGCCCCACCAGAAAAGATGTTCTTGATCATAAATGTTCCTTTGTAAGTATGAGTCCACTTGCCCCTGGGATCACTTTGCGTCAAGATGATCCGCTTGATTACAAGATCTCCTATTTGATATACCTGGCGTCTGACTTTCTTGTTGAAAGCCTTTATCATCCGTTTCTGATACGTCTGACCATGACAAACAGCAGTAAGTCACTTCTCGTCGATCAAGTTAAGTTGATCAAGTCGGGTCTGAATCCAATCGTCTTCACTCAAACCTACATCCTTGATAATCCTTAAGGAAGGAATCTGAACTTCCATAGGTAAAACAACTTCCATGCCATATACCAAAGAAAAGGGGGTTGCCCCTATTGAAGTACGCGCTGTGGTACGATATCCATGCAGAGCAAATGGTAACATCTCATGCCAGTCCTTGTAGGTGACTGTCATCTTTTGAATGATCTTCTTGATATTTTTGTTCGCGGGTTCAATAGCACCGTTCATCTTTGGCCGATAGGGAGATGAATTATGATGATAAATCTTGAACTGCTCGCACAGAGCGGTGATCATAGTGTTATTCAGATTTGTACCGTTGTCCGTAATGATCCTGTCGGGGATACCATACTGGCATATGAGGTTCTGCTTGATGAAGAAGGCAACCACATTCTTTGTAACGGAGGCGAAGGAACCTGCTTCGACCCACTTGGTGAAGTAATCAATAGCCACTAAGATGAAGCAATGTCCATTGGATGTCGTTGGCTTGATCTCTCCAATCATGTCGATTCCCCACATTGCGAATGGCCAAGGAGCTGTTAGAACGTTGAGAGGAACAGGAGGAATATGTACCTTGTCAGCATAGACTTGACATTTGTGACAAGTACGGGAATGTTGATGACAATCAGCTTCCATGGTAGACCAGTAGTAGCCTGCCCTTAGAATCTTCTTAGCCATCGTATGTCCGCTCAAGTGGGTGCCAAATGTGCCACTATGTATTTCAGTCATGATCAACTCTGCTTCAACATTGTCCACACAACGAAGTAGAACACAATCATGGCTGCGCTTATATAAGATACCATTGCTCAGGAAGAACTTGGCAGCAAATCGCCTTAAGAACTTTTTGTCATTGACTGAAGCTCCTTCAGGATATTCTCTAGTCTGGAGATACCTTTTGATTTCATGAAACCAGGGTTATTCCACTACTTCTTCGATATTAATCTCATGACAGTGTGCAGGTTCGTCCATTCGCTCGATGGTGATTTGGGGAGCCTCATTATCCCAGTTGAGCTTAAACATGGAAGACATTGTATCCAGAGCATCTGCTAGCTGATTTTCTTCTCGCGGGAAGTGCTCAAAGGTAATCTGCTCGAAATGAGGCAACAATGTCAAGACATGTTATTTTTATGGGATAAGATTAGGATGTTTAGTGTCCCACTCTCCTTTGATTTGACTGATAACCAAAGTCGAGTCCCCAAATACGACCAAAGATTTGATTCCTAAGTCTATAGCAGCCTTGAGACCAAAGATGCAAGCTTCATATTCAGCCATGTTGTTGGTACAGCTAAAGCAAAGTCGGGCAGTGAAGGGTGTATGGCAACCTTCCGGAGAAATAAGTACCGCACTAATACCGTTGCCAAGTGCATTGGAAGCACCATCAAAGTACAGGGTCCATCGGGATCCTTGTTCAGGTCCGTCATACGGTCCGTTACCTTCAATGTTGTCCAATGTCATGATGTCCTCGTCAGGGAAGTCGAATCTCATAGATTGGTAATCTTCGACGGCTTGATGAGCTAGATGGTCAGCTAGTACACTCCCCTTTATAGCTTTTTAGCTAGTATATTGGATACCATACTCAGTTAGGATCATTTGCCATCTAGCGATTCTTCCAGATAAAGCAGGCTTCTCGAAGATATACTTGATCGGATCCATCTTAGAAATCAGCAAAGTGGTATGAGTCAACATATACTGCCTTAGCCAGCGAGCAGCCCATACCAAAGCGCAGCAAGTTTTCTCGAGCAGTGAGTAGCGAGTCTCACAGTCGGTAAACTTTTTGCTAAGGTAATAAATGGCATGCTCTTTTCGGCCAGACTCGTCATGTTGGCCCAGTACGCACCCCATTGAGTTATCCAAAACAGTCAGATACATGATTAACGGCCTTCCATCGATGGGTGGCATCAAGATATGAGGTTCCAGCAAATACTCCTTGATCTTATCAAAAGAAACTTGACAATCATTGTTCCATTCAACCACCTGATCTTTCTTCAACAGCTTAAAGATTGGCTCACAGGTAGATGTTAGGTGGGAGATGAACCTCACAATATAATTTAAGCGTCCCAAGAAGCCTCTAACCTCATTTTCAGTGCGGGGGGCAGGCATTTCCTGTATAGCTTTGACCTTAGCAGGATCAACCTCAATGCCTTTGTTGCTGACGATAAATCCCAAAAGTTTACCAGACCTGACTCCAAAAGTGAACTTGCTTAGGTTCAGTCTGAGCTTATACTCCTTCAATCTGACAAACAACTTTTGTAGATGATCAAGGTGTTCTTCTTCTGTCTGTGAACGGGATATCATGTCGTCTACGTAGACTTCGATCTCATGATGTATCATATCATGAAACAAAGCTACCATGGTGCGTTGATAGGTTTCCCCGGAATTCTTCAGTCCGAATGGCATCACCTTATAGCAGAAGGTACCCCACTGCGTGACAAAAGTAGTTTTCTCCATGTCTTCGGGGGCCATTTTGATCTGGTTGTATCCCGAGAATCCATCCATGAAGGAAAATACCTTGTGTTGAGCTGTGTTGTCAACCAAGACATCGATGTGTGGTAGGGGAAAATCATCTTTAGGGCTAGCCCTATTTAAGTCCCGATAGTTCACACACATTCTGACTTTGCCGTCCTTCTTAGGCACGGGCACAATGTTAGCAACCCATTATGGATAGGAAGTAATAGCCAGAAAGCCAGCATTAAATTGCTTCATCACCTCAGCTTTGATCTTTTCAGACATGTCAGGCCTCATTCGGTGGACCTTTTGTTTGATCGATGGATAGTCTTCTCTCGTAGGGAGACGGTGAACCACGATATCTGTATCTAGTCCCGGCATGTCTTCATAGGACCAGGCGAAGATATCAACATATACATTCAACAACTGAACTAGACGTTCTTTGACACTTTGTTCTAGGTTGGCACCCACTTTTACCTCTTTCTTGTCTTCCTCTGTTCCCAAGTTGATGGTCTTTAGCGACTCTTCATGGGGAAGAATAGCCCTTTCCTCTTGTTGCAGAAGACTGGCTAGCTCTCCAGGCACTTCACAGTCTTCATCACCTTCGTACTCGACATGATTGACCAAATCTTCAGAGTTACCGAAGGCTAAAGCAGAATAGTCACCCATGGAATCCGGAGTGGATGGGTACCTGCATTTTGTGAGTGTGGGTGTGTGTAAGGGATAGTCATCCTTAAACAAAAGTAAATGTAAAAGGAAAGAAAATGAGCACAACAGTTTATAGATGAAAACGTCCAATGATTCATTAAACATGGCATATGATAATGAAGAAATCAAGTCCTTACAAATGGACCTATATGCCCCGGGTAAGGCATAAGGTGAAAATAGTGTACGAATTGTTTAATTATTACAGACCAAAATAGGAAATTGTTCAAAGATAAATTACTGGTTGATGAAAGTGATGAGAATGAAGTCTTTCGCTTCCCAGTTGTTTAATCCTCCTTTAACGGTTGGAAAGATCCAATCTTCAAAGTTGTCTTCTTCATCATCATCTTCTAAGGCATTAATTCCATGGTGAGTGATTTTTACGGGTGGTCCTCCAGCCCTGGAGCGACGCACAACTTTCTGGCCAGTAGCAGTAAAACTTAGTCCGAACTTATCCGTCTTGTGAGGAAAATCAGGCAGTTGCCCCCACACTGTACTCCTTCCTTCTTTGATTACGGCCTCCGCATCCTTGAGGGATGCCATCCTAGACACAGGCTTGGAAATGATAGGCACATCTGTCATTGTCTTTGCAACTGCGACCTCAGGAGAAACCTCTTCAAAATGTTGGAAAGGTGTTTCTATGAATTCTCCATCCAACTCCACATAGCGGAAGGAGTTGAGGTGACTTATCATGTACTCTTCCTCACCGTGAACCGTTATGATCTTTCCCTGAACTGGATACTTTAGCATTTGGTGTAGAGAGGAAGTGACTGCCTCAACATTGTGGATCCATGGCCTTCCCAACAAGCAAGAATATGAAGGACGGATGTCCATCACATAAAAGGTAGAGTTGAAAATTTATGTGCCCACCTTGATAGGAATGTCCACTTCTCCATGAACCATCCTCTTAGAACCGTCAAGGCTCTAACAACTATGTTACTGGGCTTGAGGGTCAAACCTTCGCAGTCCAATCTGTCCAACGCCTTTTTCGGTAGCACATTCAAAGAAGAACCAGTATCCACCAGGACATGGGTAAGTGTGGTTCCCCTGCATTCTACTGAGACATGCAGCGCGTCATTGTGTTTTCTTCCCTTAGGAGTCAAATCAGCATCGGAAAAACCAAGACCATTATCAGCAGTAAGGCTAGCCACGCACTCTTGAAACTGGTCAGCCAAAGTTTCTTGAGCCACGTGTGTCGTCTTTAGAAATTTGATTAAGGCCTTGGCATGAGCCTCAGAGCAGGGTAGGAGAGCTAGCATGGAGATCTTTGAAGGGGTCTTCCCTAGCTGCTCCATGATGTCGTAGTGGCTCCTCTTGATTATTTTTAAGATTTCTTCCATCTCTTTCTGGGTGGTCTCGGAGATTACCACAGTCTGAGCCTTCGTCCTGACTGGCGCTTCTAGTATCCCCTTACCTTTGGCAGTAACATCAGAGGGTCTAACTTCAGGAGCATCAATTTCTTCAATTACCGGGTTTTGCACAGATGGCTTGACAGGCACAGAAACTCTCGAGGGTCTGAAGACTGCCCGTGGAGGAGCAATCTCCAGAAAGAAGATCCTTCTACTGCGAGTTATCTTGCTCATTCCCACAATATTCCCTATATCAAGGGTTTCATCATCGGAATTCTCTTGGACTGATTCAATCTGTTTGACACCATGGTAGAAGATTTCTCCTCCGTAGTTCCATGGTATCGTCTTGTTAGATTTATACGGGACCGGCCCCGGCATGGTGATTTTCAACGGCACAAACTTAGGATCAGGCGTAATCTTGACAGGCCTTTTGCAGGTCTTGGGAAGATTTTCAAAGATGGTTATTATAGCAATGTTATTGGTTGAAGTAATAAAAGTAGCAGGAGTAACAGGAGTGATAGTATCAACAGGAGTCTTTTGAAAGAGGATATCTTGGGTATCCATCAGGCGTTGGAGGCCTGATTTTAACAGTGGGCAGTCAGCTTGCAAGTTTAAACAAAAGTAACAGTCTTTCCACAGCCTGGGAATATCCCGACTTTCATAAAATTCACTTTAATCACTGGTAACAAAGTCAAAAGGTCATCAATATTGGTAATATGAAGGTCTTCCATAACGGCATGAACATTATAACTGTGCTTGGGCATTGGGGCATAAATCACATTTGGCTTTTCGGGCGCATCAAATTCTACCTCCTTGGCATCTATTAAGTCTTGGATTTTGTTCTTAAGAGCCCAACAGTTGTTGGTATCATGCCCTACACTGTCAGTGTGGTATGCACACTTTGCATTGGAGTGATAATAAGGAGAAGAAGTATTGGGGTTCTTTGGCGCTTCTTTCAAATTGGTAAGGTTCAGCTTTAACACATGAGGGAGTACTTGAGCCGGTGTCATGTTGATTCGGGTGAACTGCCGTTGTGGCCTTTCTACCCTTTGCTGATTAGATCTTGGCTGATTGTTGTGAGGTTAATCGGTTGAAGAGTTTTGGATCATCACAGCCCCCACCATTGGTCGGTGCTCCGTTCTTCCTTGATTCCTCTGGTTGTGAACAACAGAAACTTCCTTTTTAGCTAGGAAGGTCTTCTTAATAGCAGTGGAAGCAGAGGCATCCTTCTGAATTTTACCACTTTTAATGCCAGCCTCGACCCTTTCACCGGTCAGAATTAATTCGGTGAATCCTGCAGAGGAACTCCCGATTAAATGATTGAAGAAAGGGCCGGACAGGGTCCCTAAAAACATGTCAACCAGCTCTCTATCCGACAATGGTGGCTGCACCCTTCCATCCAAATCCCGCCACTTCTGGGCATACTCCTTAAATCCCTCATTAGAAGCCATACCCATACTCTGTAGTTGAGTACGAGTAGGCGCTAAATCAGCGTTGTATTGGTATTTTCGGTAGAAAGCAGCAGCTAAGTCTTCCCAGTTATGAACATCAGATCTCTCGAGTTGATAGAACCAGTCCAATTGCATGCCTGACAAACTATCTTGGAAAAAAAGGACCCAAAGATCCTTATCAGATGAGTGGGGTTGGATCTTTCTGACGTAGAATCTCAGATGCATCTTTGGACAGGACAAACCGTCATACTTAGAAAAGGTAGGTACTTTGAACTTGGGAGGAATGACAGTCCCAGCAACCAACCCTAGTTCTTCAAAATCTAAACCAGGTACCCTTTGCAACTCCATGGCTGCTAACCGATCCTCGAGATTTTTATACTTATCATCTGCCGGGGGATATTGCTGTTCAGAGTAATCTTCGCCCTCTTCCACTTCTTCTTCTTCAACTTCAGATTCAGAAGGCATCGCAGTTCCTTTTCCTTTACCAGCCCCTTCATCATACATTGAGGGGAACTCGAGAACCTTTCTAGCCTGGTTTTCAAACCTTCTTCCCAAAGTGGCCATACCAGGCCTTTTCTTCTTTTTCTCTTTATCTTTCTCCAACAGTGATTTAAGGTCCTCTTGACCCTTTGCTAAGGTCATGAGGAGTTGCTAGAATTTCGAATTATGTGCTTGCAGATCCTTAACCGTCTGCTCCAAATCCATCTTGCTGAAATAAACAGCAGAAAGATAAGGAAACCTGGTGTGAAGACCTGTTTATGCATATGATGAATGATATGTTATTCATGTAATGCATTCAAGGATTCAGAAATTCAAATTTGTTGCAAACAAAAAGAACACACGTCATATTAAGAAGAAATTTGTTAGTACATAAATGCCCCATGGGCAAAATATTACAAAATTCTTAATGTAAAAAGACATTGCGCATCCTTTTTGGTGCAATGTAAGTGTTGAGAGTTTCCTCTTCATGAAGTCGGCGTGTAAGTTCCAAAACCTTCTTCTCACTGGCATAGAAGCTGGCTTCAAAAGTATTTCGCTCTTCCTTGAGTTGTATCCAACTCTTTTGTAATTCTTCTAATGATGTTGGCATGTCAGGATGTAGGAGGGTGTATGGAACCTCTCCTTCCATAACAGGCTCTTTGATCAATGGGAGAATGTGAGGGTATGGCATCATAAGATTATGGGCGTGAATTCATACCCACTTGAGATAAGGCTCAAGGGGGATGGAATTCTTGTGCCCTAATGTATTACTATCCACTTTGTTGGGAATCCTCCAAGCTCTGATGAACCTTTGTCAAAGTCTTTGCGCATCGTTGTCGAAGTCAAAAACTAGGTCAGGAATCAGCATGTCATGAGAGCCATCCCTTCGAGCATATCCAAATTGTCTCAAAGATAAGCAGGGGTTGTAGGTAATGCCTCCTCTAGTGCCAAGTAGTGGGACATTAGGGAATTCCCCACAATGATCAATGATGATGACATTTTCTCTGGACCGAGAACACCAATGAACATCAGAATGTGTGAGAGTCATCAACCGTTGCGACCACCTTAAACCCTGCTCATTCTTCAAAACTGTTTGAGGAAGGTGAGAAATAAACCACCTTGCTAGAAGAGGAGTACAACACATGAGAACACCTCTTTTCCTCATTGTTCGTGTGTAAAATGAGTGTAGGATGTCCCCAAGCAATGTAGGCACAAGATTCCGAGATATGAAGATTTTGACAGCGTTCAAATCTATAAGTTGATCAGGGTTTTGGAATAAGACCAACCCATAGACGAGGAGTGCCACAATCTCTTCAAAAGCTTGTAGATCTAGAGAATTCCAGCAGTCTTGTTCCTTCTCAAACAGAAACTTTGCCAAGAAACCCTTGACACCACTTCTGGTTTCCCAATGTCCTTTGATATCAGATGGTTGCAAGTGTAAGGCTTGAGCAACATCTTCAGGCTTTAGTTCTTTTATGTACCGTTGTAGGGTAGCTGATGAAGAATAGGAATTCTCAGGAGTTGAGAAAATTCCTCCAAAGTAGATACTAGTTGATAATCAGGGAATGTGAAACAGTGGTGTAGGGGGTCAAAGAACTGGAAGAGAACTTTCACCATGTCTTCTTCAATGTTGGAGTTGACCAAGTTGAGAAGTCTACCATGTCTTTCACTGAAAAGAGGATTCTATGGAATCTTGGAAGTAAGCTCCTTGAGTTGAGGAGGGATTCTCACAAGGTTGACTTGAATTGTTTTCCTGCGAAGAGATTCCATGACCTACAAAACAGGAACAAAGATGAAGATCCAAACCCTTGAAATGGTTAGTGGATGCATATGATGCTTTATGATGTTCATGATGTATGCACAAGCACATGTACAAGCAAATCACATAAGATCCTAGTTTCAGGCTTGCATGAGGTTTCATAGGTAAGTACCCTCTTGAAGTTAGTTGGCTCAACCTGTCCTATAAATAGTAACCGGGTTCTAAGGAGCTCAATATCACTGAATTATTTTCTCTGTTCATTGTTTTGGTTTAGCCACTTAACCGGCGACCAAAATATTCCAAGAAAACAACCCTTAATGAGTGTAGTATCGAGTATCTACCAACTTCGGACTGCACCAAAGTCGGTCATCTCACTACTCCTAAAAAAGGCCAAGATGGTCAAGTAAGGTTTTAAGAGTTCATTAGTGCTTTATTACATCACTCAGCGGCCCCGTATTCTTTTTGATTGACTCAAAGGCTACGAGTACTCACAAATATGTCTCACTAATATAGCTATTGCTTCAACCATGTAGGTATACCCCGCACAGTTTCCACAATGTATTGCTATTTACCTATGAATGTTTCCCAAATCCGGGTAGAGGATTTCAAGTCCAAACAAGAGAACCAAATGTAAAGCAATCAAAGCAATCAAGATAAGCATGCAAGGGTGATCTAAACCCTAAGGTTACTCCACTTTTAAATATTCCCCAGCAGAGTCGCCAGTTCTGTGATACGGTGGGCGAACTGACTTGGGATTTTGCGTTTGTGTTCGCAAATGTTTCGGTTTAGAAAGAGTCGCCACCGACTTTTTATTTTATCCTAAGTGTTCTGGACTGGGCCGGGCTGGCCCAAAAGCAATGGTGAAGGCCCAATCCAAACGGTCTTGCAAGGAATCACGCCGACCAAGGGCCGCAGCCGTGCCCGACGCTCTATGCCAGTGTGACATCCTCGACTTCATGCTATCCTGCTCGACCTCAGCTCGAGCACTCCTCCTAGGGCAGACTCTGTCCACTACACCATCACCTGGATCCCGAGAAGACCGCGTCCTCGTCCGTCCGTACTTCACGCAGAATATCCAGGAAGGGGACCACGTGCGGGTCCCCACTACACACGTAGAACCTGGCAGTTCCTCCTTTGGGCCAAACCTGCCCAGCCCAATGAAGGAACCTTGGCCCAACGCTGGGGGCTATAAATACCCTCTGTTCCCAGAGGGTCAGGTATTCATTCTTTTACCCATACTCATACTCTTGCCTGCTCGTGCTCTTACTTACTTCAGCATCGGAGTGCCTTGCAGGTACCCCCCCCCCCCCCCACCTCGTTCAAAACTTCAGCTCGGAGCCAGCCGTGACGGTCCAAGTCTGATCAAGTTAGATCAGTGGCGCCGTCTGTGGGAAGCTAGCTTCCCCGTCTTGCAAAACTCAAAGACCAAAGCTCAAACTCAACTACCGTTGTCATGGCTGATCAAGCTCGCGATGAATAGAACGTCTGCGTTGTCGACACCAACAACGGCCCCACGGACAAAAACGGACACCTTGACAACGCCGGCAACCCCGGCCACAACACCATTCCTGCGTCAACTGTCCCCAAACCTTCAACCTACCGCGACGGAGCTACTGCGTCGTCTTCCTCGGTCCCTCCGCCACTCGAAGAAGACGAGGCAGCCCTCACGAACTACCGGGCTGCCCGGTTCCAGGAAGTCCCCGTCCCCGCCGGGGCGGATGCCATAACTCAAGCGTTGTTCGCAGCAATCAATCAAACAAACTATCTCATCTTCGCCTAAGGGGAAAGACTAAGGGCGCTTGAAGACGATCGAAGACCCCCGAGGAGGCATCGGAGACCCCATACTCCACCTCCTCGAGTGACTGAAGTCCAACTCCCGTTTCCCCCATGGAGACATTACAGAGAAACCTCTCGAAGCCAGTCACCCCGACCAAAGGGGAAACGGCCCCATTTGGAGAGGCAGCCCATCATCCAAGCCGAAGGACCTAGTCACGACCCGGCAAGACAGGAAAGAAGGCACTTCGGAGACGGGCGTGTAAGATTCAACCAACGAGCATCACGCTCGAGAGAGACTCAGCACGACCAGGACTGTCGTGCCAGACAGTATTACAGGTCCCCATCTCTGTCCCCGGAAAGGAGCGACGAGGACGACCCCCGCGGTCCCCTGTCGCAAGCTATCATGGAAGCACCCATCCCCCCGGGCATGGAGAAACCCCCGCACTTGAAGGAGTACGATGGAGTCGCGGACCCGTTTGACCACATAGACGGGTTCGAGGCTATGTTGCATTACCACAATGTCGGGGGGGCCATAAATTGCCGACTATTCCCCACGACTCTCAGGAAGGCGGCAATGGACTGGTACAAAGGACTCGCCCCGGGCTCAATCACCTCGTGGCGAAACCTGAAGAACCAGTTCATCAGTTCATTCACAGCTTCTCGGCGGCATCCAAAGACCGAGGCGGCTCTCGAGGCCATCATCCAAAGACAGGATGAAACCTTGATGGAGTTCATCAATCGCTTCAACCGGGAAGCCATACAGGTCCCCTGCGCGGACCATATGAAGAGATATTTGCTGGAGAGGGGGCTCCTCCTCGGCACGGAATTCAGAAAAGCCGTGGGCATCGAGCCACCCAGGACATTCGACGCCCTCCTCGAAAAAGCTCGGGCATACATGGACTACGAGGAGAGGGAAGTGGCCAATAGAGCCCGAGACCCCAGGACTCGCGGGTCCAACAGCAGCTCGCGCCAGGAAGCTCCTCCTCCTCGACGAACCGGGAAGAAAAGAAAAGAGGACAAACCCCGGGAAGTCCGAGAACAAAGAGGTCCCTCGGGGCATTTCACCGAGTACACTCCGCTCACAGCTTCCCGCGAGCGCATTCTGGCAGAGTGTGCCAGCACTGATTTCAAGGACGGCGGTGTCAAATGTCCCCGACCTACTCCCGCCAAGCCCGGAGCAGACAAAAACAAATAATGTCAATACCATAGGAGCCATGGTCATCTGACTGAGGATTGCGTCCACCTCAAGGACGCCATCGAAACCCTCATCAAGGGAGGGAGGCTCGCGCAGTACCGGCGAAGCGATGCTCCCCGTAGTGACGCCCAGGAGACAAGGGAGCCGGAGGAAGATGCCCGGCCATCTGACGAGTCGGTCCTCATCCAGACCACCTTCTCCGTGACCAGGCCTGAGGACTTCGACATCCCCGAGCACCTGTAGGAGCCGCTCACAACGCACAGCAGGTGGGAATATTTCCCCTCCGCCATGGTCATCAACGGCGGCAGATTCAATGACTTGACCATTAATTCGGCTAAGAGGAAGCTGGACGAGCTGGTCGACGCGGCGCCCCCGCAAACAGTGATGTTCGAAAGGGTGAAGGGCAGGTCAGAGCCCATCACCTTCTACCTAGAAGAGCTCCCTGGCGGAGCCCCAAACGCGGTCATCCCCTTACTGATAAGGGCAAGAATGGCCAATTTTGATGTGCATCACATCCTCGTCGACGAAGGGAGTTCCGTCGACGTGATGTACAGCCAACTGTTCCGAACTCTACAACTGGACGACTCACATCTCTCGCCATACGTAGGGTCGGACTTACAAGGTTTCAACGGCTCGACCTCCAAACCTTGGGGGTATGTCGAGCTCCTGGTTACATTCAGCGAAGGAACGGCTACAAGACAAGTCAAAGTATGCTTCCTCGTCATCGACTGCCCATCTCTGTACAACTGCATCATGGGGAGACCAACACTGGCAGAACTGACAGCGGTGCCCTCGACCGTCCACCTGAAGATGAAATTCTACACCAAGAGGGCACGGGTAGCTACTATCCAAGGAGACCTAGCCGCTGCCCGGAGGTGTTTCAACGCCGCTTCTAAAGAACGCGATACTGTCGACATAGGGACAAGGCCCGCCAAAAGGATGCGACAGGAGCCCGACAAGCAAGAGTCCCCCAAGGAAGAAGTCCAGAGAGCTCCACCAAAGGTCGACTCCATAGCTCTGGACACTCGTTTCGACCAAGACAAACCTCTCAACGGCGAGAAAATCCCACTCCGACCAATACCGGACGGGGATTTTGAGCTCGTCCCCCTCGGCACAGACTCGACCAAAGGAGTGAAGATTGGCAAAGATCTCCCCGACCTGGCAAGAAAGCAAATCAAGGCCTGCTTGCGCGAGAACCCTGACCTGTTTGCCTGGAGTGCCGCGGAGATGCCCGGACTCGACCCTGAGGTCGCCTGTCACCACCTCGCCATAGATCCTGCCGCTAGGGCCGTAGTGCAACGTAGACGTAGGCAGTCTCTAGAAAAAATGGAGGCTGCTGAAAAAGCTGTAAAAGACCTCCTAGAGGCAAATTTTATTTCTGAAGCCCGGTATTCCACCTGGCTGTCAAACGTTGTACTCGTTAAAAAGAATAATGGTAAATGGAGGATGTGTGTTTACTATACCGATCTCAACCGGGCTTGCCCGAAAGATGCTTTCCCTTTGCCTAACATAGACATGCTGGTCGACAACTCGGCCGGCTACAAAACGTTGTCATTCATGGATGCCAACTCGGGCTATAACCAAATTCCGATGGTCGTGAGCGACAAACACTGCACAGCTTTCATGACCAGCTCGGGCAACTATTACTACAATGTAATGCCCTTTGGACTGAAAAACGCCGGGGTAACTTACCAGCGCATGATGAACAAAGTTTTCCACAAACAGATTGGCAACATGCTCGAGGTGTATATGGACGACATGATCGTCAAATCCCGAGCAGACACCGACCATGCAGCACACCTCAAGACGGTCTTTGCTCAAGCAAGACAATGTAAAATGAGATTCAACCCCGAGAAATGAACATTCGGAGTCAAGGCAGGAAAATTCCTCGGATTCTACCTAACAGAGCGAGGAATTGAAGCCAACCCCAACAAATGTCGGGCGTTCTCCGACCTCCCGACACCAACGTCGAAGAAGTCAATACAAATCATGAACGGCATGCTCACATCATTGTCCCGCTTCGTCGCGAGGTCCGCTCAGCATGCCCTCCCCTTCTTTAAACTCCTTCATAAGGAAGCAACCTTCGAATGGAACGAGGAATGCGAACAGGCGATGCGCCACCTAAAGCAAATTTTATCTCAGCCACCCGTACTATCTCGACCAGCCGACGGGGAGCCACTGTTTTTATACCTGGCCGTCTCGAACGAAGCCATCAGCACGGCTCTCATCCGCGAGACCACCGACGGACAGAAACCCGTCTACTTCACGAGCAAAGCCCTGCAAGGACCCGAAAGCAGATACCAACAGTTAGAAAAGGTGGCTCTAGCCCTCGCCAACGCGGCGAGGAGGCTTAGACACTATTTTCTGGCCCACACAATCGTCGTGCGAACCGACCAACCAGTGAGGCAACTCCTGGGTCGGCCCGATATGGCGGACAGAATGTTGAAATGGTCCTTGGAACTCTCCGAATTCGACATTCAGTACGAGAGTAGGAAAGCCCTGAAAGCACAGGCCCTGGCCGACTTTGCCGCAGAAATGACCACTCATGACCCACCCGCGGGGAAGGAACACAAGTGGACCATCTTCGTCGACGGAGCAACCAGCCCGTCCGGAAGTGGCGCAGGAATCCTTTTGGAGAACGAAGAAGGCGTAGTGATCGAACACTCCCTAGCTCTTTCCTTCCCGACGTCGAACAACCAAGCAGAGTACGAAGCCCTGCTCGCAGGACTGAGACTAGCCGAGGACCTGGGAGCCCGCGAGGTACAGATCTACACCGACTCCCAACTCGTCGCCTCCCAAGTCCAGGGGAGTTACCAAGCCAAAAACGACAACCTCGTCGAGTACTTGAACTTAGTCAAAAAATACATGACAAAGTTTGTACGGGCAGAAATTTCACATGTTCCCCGCGAGCAAAACACGAGGGCAGACATATTGTCCAAACTCGCGAGCACGAGAAAGAAGGGTGGGAACAAATCCGTCATCCAAGAATCCCTAGCACACCCGAGTATCGAAAGATCCTCGACACCAGTCGAGGTCCACGCCATAGGGGATGGCTCGTCTTGGATGACCCCGGTTTACAATTTCTTGACGAAGGGCGAACTCCCATCGAACCAGACCGACGCGACCGTCACCAAGCAGCGAGCATGCTCCTACGTGGTGCTTGAGCACAAACGGTATCGCAGGGGATTTTCCATCCCCTCCTAAAATGCATCGACGAATCCACGGTCCCCGAGGTACTACGGGAGATACACGAAGGGATTAACGCCCAGCACATGGGCGGTAAGTCCTTGGCGAGGAAAGCTCTTCGAGCGGGATATTATTGGCCGACGATGCAGCAGGACACCAAGGAACACGTTAAGAAGTGTGACAAGTGCCAGAAGCATGGTGACATGAACCTCGCCCCCCCTCACGAACTGAGCATACTGTCGTCCCCGTGGTCGTTCGCATGGTGGGGTATGGACATCCTCGGACCCTTCGTGCAGGGGACTTACCAAAATAAATTCCTCATCGTGGCCGTGGATTACTTCACGAAATGGATAGAAGCCGAGGCCCTCGCGAAGATCACCTCGCACAACATCCTCTGTTTCTACAAGAGAAACATCCTCGCCAGGTTCGGAATCCCGAGGGCACTGGTGACCGACAACGGCACCCAATTCACTGACCACGGGTTCCAAGACTTCGTCACCAGACTAGGAAAAAAACAACACTTCACTTCGGTCGAGCACCCTCAAACCAACGGGTAAGCCGAAGCCGCGAACAGAGTCATCCTCCGGGGACTCAAACGACGTCTGGGCGAAGCAAAGAGGGGATGGGTCGAGGAGCAGCACAGTGTTTTGTGGGCATACCGCACCACGCCCCACTCAACGACGGGCGAGACCCCATTCCGACTAACATACGGCATCGAGGCCGTTATCCCGGTAGAAATCATGGAACCTTCTAGACGGACAGAGAACCCCCTCGACGAAGAAATGAACGACGAGGCACTCAGGGACGAGCTCGACTTAGTCGAGGAAATCCGATCTGGGGAGGCCCTCCGCGAAGCCACCCTAAAACAACGAGTGGCTCTGCGCCACAACGACAAGGTCATTAAGCGCGAGTTCGAAATCGGCAGCCTGGTATTACGAAGGAACCAGAAAGACTCCCGCGAAGGGAAGTTGGCCGCGAACTGGGAAGGGCCTTATCGCATCCACGGCACCACCGGTACCGGGGCGTACTACCTCGAGCAACTAGATGGAGAACCACTACCACGACCCTGGAACGCTGCTAAACTAAAGCAATACTATAGTTAAAAACTACCAACACCGAGGACCCTCGACTGTCGACTCCAGCGCCCAGTCAACAAGGAGAAACGTCCGACCCCGTAGAGAGGCCGAGGTACAGGCCCGACCTACGTCCAAACCGCATAACATCATTCAACAGACAAGAACAAACGATAGCGCCCGACGTGGACACCTCGATCGAGCTCCACCGTCGAAGTACCTGTAGGGCAGAACACCCAACTCGCGATGGGCAGTTCACGCTGCGGGTAAATAACCCCGATCCGGGTCATATACCCGACCAAGCGGCTTCGCTCCGCACGCCCGACGAATCTCGTAGAACGTCGGGCCATCTAAAAGGGTCAAAAAGGAGTCTCTCCCCTCGAGGTCACCACTTAGGCGACTCTGGCCATCGAGAAGAGGCCGAGCACATACACAAACAAAAGACTTTGGCAAATTTGCCAACAAAGTCACAACCACATACGGGTACGACTCGGGCCCATAACTTAGGCCAATTTTTGCGCAAAAACGTAAAACACAAGCACGGGCAAACAATCAAAAAATTGAAACAAACATTCATTCGAAATGCCCGTAGGCAACAAAGAAAATAGATGTAAACCGACCAAGAAGGCCGACAATGTTCAGGAAATACAAAGAACGGGCACGCAGGCCCAAAAAATATGAACGGGCACGCAGGCCCAAAACAAACATCAACAAAGGCGCACAGGCCCTATCAGAATCTCACAGCTCAGCCTCCCCGGAGCTATCACCACCAACAACAGGAGACTCGGGCGGAGGCACGATCTGACCATCAATGATCTGAGACATATAGCCTTCCCCTTCAATGTTCAGGACGGGATTCAACAGGGAAAGTTGGCTGACCGCGGCTTCAAAGCCATCTGCCATGGCGCCAACGCAGTCCACCTCGAGGAGTTGAATGCGAGCGACCAACTCCGACCGACTCCGCAAAGGAGCCGTCTCCTCCGACTCATCCTCGGCAGAGAGCATGACGGCCTTCAATTCCTCAACCTCTCTGGCGAGGCGCCCGTTGTCAATTTCCAGATGTTCCCGGTCCTCACGGAAATGGTCCCTCTCCTCGGCCAGCTTCCCCGAATTCTCTTTCTCCAGAGCCAGCAACTCTGTCTCCGCCGCCAGCAGCTCGGCTTGCTCGCGGAACATCTCCTCGGAGTGCTCTAGAGAATCCTTCAACTTTCGCGAACTCGAGGTGAGGGCAGCTTTCTCCTACTCCAGCTCTTTGATACGGTCAGAGTCTTCCCCCTCCTCGGCCAGCACAACGGCCATCTCGGCCATCTTGACCAATCCGGCCATATTGGTAGCCAGGTGCTTTCTCCGACTCTCTTTGCTCATCCGCCGGATAACCTCGGCTTCATCAGCACTCACGGACAAGGGAAACCCCTCGAAGAAACCCTCCTCTTTAAAGCAAGGGGCAACCCGAAGGACCTCACAGCGTTGGAGTCCTCACCGACCTCCGGTTGACTTTCCACCCGATTCCTTTTCCTTTGTATCAGGTCGGTGTGTGGCTCGACCTCCTGGACGTCCGGGGTCCCTCCCAAAACAGCTCCCGAGCTAGGTGGCGAGTCCACCCTCGTCGCCTGAGAAGTGCCCGGGCTAGATGGCGGGCCCATCCTCGTCGCCTGAGGAGCTCTCACCACCCTCTTATTGACCTTCCTGTCACAGGACAACTTCAAGAGCCTCTCCCTTCGTCCGGCCATCAGACCTACATGAAAGAACCCCGGGTTAGTGACGAGCAAATAAGCGAACAAGTAACAAGTAAAGAAATTCAAACAAGACAAAACAATAACGACCAAGCAGATTCGCGGCCTGCCCGAAGGACTGGAACTCCATAAGTGCCTTCGTGTCAATCGGTCGGGCCTTGAAGGTCGGATAACCTTCCTCGTCAAGAATATCCTCCCCCTCCCTCGTGAACCATCTGGCGGGGAAGAAACTGTCGACATACCGACAGAGAGTACCATAAGCCTTCTCGTCTTCAGGGCTCATCTCGCCCGCGGACGTATGGTAGTACCCGGTACCATGCTCGTAGTGCCTCAAGGTCCAATGCAAGGGAAATTTGGCCACGCGCCCTAACACCGGGTGTCCCTCATCATCTAGAAGGGCTTCCCCGTGGTCGTCGGTCACGACTGTCTCTTCCTCATATACAGATTCTAAACCCGTGGTGGTAATCGGCCTCACAATGTACCACTTGTCTTTAAAGCCCCGGACGGAATCCATGTACATTCTGAACAGTCTCTTCGACTGCTTCAAGGAAACCCAGCTATGCCTGCCTCCTCGGGACTGGCGCTGTAAGTGGAAGACTCAGAAGAAAAGGGGTATGGTCGCCCCAATCCTTAGAAACTGAAAAGTTAACTCGAACGCCCAGATGAAAGCGAGCGAATTTGGGTGAAGCTGCGATGGGGCCAGCTCCAGATGGGTGAAGACCCCGACCTGAAAATCGCTGAATGGCAACTGTAATCCAAGGTCCTTGAAGGCAATTTCATACATGGTGAATCCATACTCGGGGAACTCCGAGCAGATCCGCGCGGTGAAAGTTGGTCGCGAGACGACGAAGTTCTTCTGGAAACCGGGCTGGCTACTACCCTTCTCGAGGATGATGTATGCACTTCGACTACGTCGACTGTAGGCCGAAGCTATTCCCCTGGACTCGGCGCCCACCCATGCCAGCAAAGGGTCCTCAATGGTATCAACCAAATTTACATTTTCCTCGGCACTTTGGTCTTCCACCTCAGCGCGCCCAGAGGAACACGGTTCGTCGGCCATGGTTACCTACAAAGCACAGGAAACCGGTCAATTGGGGAGCAAATCCGTACGCTCGCCATACCAGACGGGATGAAGAGCGCGACAAGCCATATCACTCCATGCGCGACTAAAAAAGTTGGTGTCTCGAAACAAAAAGAGGAGTCACCTTCCCGACTCCCAGATACCACGACAAGTCTCCCTACAGATCGCCTAAGTGGGCCAACATCTCGACCACTCACAAATATGTCGACCTAGACTATGAACGTGGCGGGCGATATCATGCGTCTCAAAACTAGAGCCATGAGTTCACCGGGCACCACCAAGGATTAGGCGCCCCGAATCATAAAGATCTCGGGCAGCACTGCTAGTTAAATACCTAAACTATGCATTGGTCGGGCACAAACATGCGTTCGCCGGGCATTAACTTGGATTTGTCGAGCTAAATATAAATCTATCGGGCTAATCCCAGGCGTACAGTCTCTAAACGTCTAAAAATGATGAAAAATCATGCATCACAGAGGAAAAACAAAGGAGACAAGACACATACTTGGAATCAAGAAGGAAATGTGACGAAGGAGAAAGGAAATCAGCGACGGAGATCGCGACGGTCCTATGAGTATCTGGGAAGAACAGCAACAGCAGAAACAGAGGGAAGAGGAGAAGCGCGAAGAGGGAAAACACGTTCTGGGGCCCAAAAAACCCTATTTATAGTGATGACGTGGAATACCAAACGTCACCCCGGGGAACCACAGAACTTCCCTCCTCGACGTGTAGCTCCCCTAGGCAATGATGACCCTATCGTCAGTACGGTGGCGGCACGGTTCCCAAGAGATGACACATGTGCTCAACGAACGCAGCCCGACGAGAGTCCCCGAGCGCTCCTCAAGCGGAATTATCTCATGGGCCCGACACGGGGGAACTCCTCGAGCAAGCCGCGGGAACTACATCTTTTAGCCGGGAACGGGACCCCGTGACACAGGCGACCTAAGATCAAGTCATGGCTCCTACTACAGGAACCACGACTTGGGGGGCTCCTGTTCTGGACTGGGCCGGGCTGGCCCAAAAGCAATGGTTAAGGCCCAATCCAAACGGTCTTGCAAGGAATCACGCCGACCAAGGGCCGCAGCCGTGCCCGACGCTCTATGCCAGTGCGACATCCTCGACTTCATGCTATCCTGCTCGACCTCAGCTCGAGCACTCCTCCTAGGGCAGACTCTGTCCACTACACCATCACCTGGATCCCGAGAAGACCGCGTCCTCGTCCGTCCGTAATTCACGCAGAATATCCAGGAAGAGGACCACGTGCGTGTCCCCACTACACACGTAGAACCTGGCAGTTCCTCCTTTGGACCAAACCTGCCCGGCCCAATGAAGGAACCTTGGCCCAGCGCTGGGGGTTATAAATACCCTCTGTTCCCAGAGGGTCAGGTATTCATTCTTTTACCCATACTCATACTCTTGCCTTCTCGTGCTCTTACTTACTTCAGCATCGGAGTGCCTTGCAGGTACCCCCCCCCCCCCCACCTCGTTCAAAACTTCAGCTCGGAGCCAGCCGTGACGGTCCAAGTCTGATCAGGTTAGATCACTAAGGAAAGGTCAAAAAGCACAGGAAAGACCTTTGAGATGTTTTCTTGGGTTCGGGGAGTAGATTATGAAAAGGGAAGGTGCAAGAACCCTTTTCATCCATGGTTATCCATGGGCTCTTAGTTACTTGTTTAGATTACTTGCTTTGCTTTTCAATTGTTTGAAATGGTGCTCTTCAATTGTTTGAAATGGTGCTTTGTGTGTGGTTTTGAAAGATGTTTTGAAAAGAGGCCATCGTTGTGGCAACCTTTGTAATGATTCTTGTTTGAATGTATACAAAGGTGTTTTTGTCTTTTGAAAAGATTTCAATATTTGAAAGTTTGTTTTGGGAAATGTTTTTGAAATTGTGTTGTGAAGTGTGTTTGAAAATAGCAAGGATGTTTTGCAAGCTTTTGATCAAGTAATTAAGAGCTATCTACCCTATTTTACTCGAAGATCTTTCTTATGTTTTTAACCCTTTTAACAGTGTTGTTTCACCATTACATTTGGTGAACAACCTTGTGTTAGGATGTTAAACGGGACAGACGTGGGTCATCGTATAGACCATGATAGCAATTGTGCTAAGTATCTTTGGCAATTTTCTTGAGGGACTTGATCATTTTTGTTTAGGCAACTCAGATAGCGTCATCGAGGGACTATGATCTTTTGTTTTGCTTTTGTTTGGCCAAAGTACCCAACATGAATACCATGGCCTATTTTTGAAGGCAACAAGTGGATTGTAACCCTAGGGGTGCAAGTGTGTATTGTGTTTGATTTTCATGCATTTTTGTCTTAGATTAGGTCAAACTATTTGTTAATTTGATTTTGGCATACAAACCCTAATTCTCTAATCATGGCATAATTGAAAGCGTTAAGTGCGAGAATTTAAATTCTAAGCTATTACAACATGATTATGGGGATGGGGGTACAATTTTGAATGGGGGATATTTTGACAAGAAATACAAACCCTAATTTACTATTACATCCAAATTGAATCCTTTGTGCAAATAAATAAATGGACAATATTTAATTAAACAAGATAAATAAATATTAAATAAAATGTATTATGCAAAAAAAAAGAATTTTTATTTATTCATGTATGCAAAAGTATTTTTTTAATGTAAAAAAGTATAAAGAAATAAATAAAAGATTAATTTTATTTGTTTTAGGGTAAAACCCTAATTTCTTTAAGAAAATAAATATAATATATTATTTATGTACAAAAATATATTAATATGTACAAAAATGAAATATACTTTAAAAAAGGTATTTTTTAGTATAAATAATAATAAAAATAAAAAGGTAATATTTTTGTATTTTTATTCTAAGTATTTAATAAAATAAAAGTATATATATATATATATATATATATATATATATATATATATATATATATATATATATATATATATATATATATATATATATATATATATATATATATATATATATATATATATATATATATATATATATATATATATATATATATATATATATATATATATATATATATATATATATATATATATATATATATGTATGTATAAAATAAAATATTTACAAAAATAAATAATATTTTATAATAATATTTTCAGTGTGAATAAAAATAAGAAATAAAAATAAAAGTATCATTTACATTATTTTCAAGTTTTAAATAAATTATAAAAGTATTTAAAGGCCTTTAATTGTTAGAAAAATCAAAATAAAATGCCAAATAAATGTAAAAATTATGAAAATATTTTTTAAGCATTTTTTTATGTTTGGAAATAAAATAATGAAGTCAGAAAAGAAATTGGGCCAGGGGGTGTGAAACTGAAAAAAGGGGTGTTAGAAGCAAAATTGGCCAGGCCCAGCCCAAGCCAACTTCATCTTCTTCCTCCAGACAAAAAATGCGCGCCTGTTATACAAACTTGAACATCCTGGAAACATGATCTTTTGCCAAAACTCACAACATCAAACTTGTAGAGAATTTTAATACGATTCTAACCATATAAAGCATTAATCCTAACTCTCAAAGACTGGAGAGAATTTCTCTGGCCCCAAAATCTGACCTAACTTTTTCAGCATATTCATGGATGAAATTCTCCTAGCACACTTAATGTAAATGAAAACTGAGCATATGTACAGCTTCATGGCATTGAATACTACATTTTTCATTCACAAACCTAAGGCTAAATGTTCCTAAATAGAGAGATAGAAAGTGATGAAAAACCTGTTTCAGTTGGATTCGAGTTGGACAATGCAGAGCTTCTCAACAAGTTCTTAGGTGTCTGGTAGCTTGCCTGAACTTCACTTGATCTTTTCCAATAGCTAGCTTGCCTTGAATGTCCCTGAATCAGCCTCTAGAACTCAACCTGCATAAGCTTGAAATGAAAATGGTGAACACTGTAAATGGAGTTAAAGTTGGCAATGGAGGTTTGGGATAGCTTGAGTGAGTTGAATGGAAGGTGTTTGAAGTGGAAAGGGGCAAAACGCACGAGCCAATTGAGATATGGCACTCAAGTTGCAGCACCTTCCCTGTTTTGCCAAAGAAGAGTGATTTCTGGCTATGGGAGGTTATGAGGCTCAAGCCCTCATGTTTCTTGCTCAAAGGGTTGTGTGAAATGTGTTTGCAATGTTTGTGTAACCTAACAATGGTTGGTTTTCAAGTTGGGAGGATTTTGCATGTTTTCTTCTTTGTGAAGCAAGAATGTGTAAGTTCTCAATACAGGCTTGTACAAGCCCTCAAGTATGCTGCACACAATCCTCTTGGTTGCTGGAATTTGTGGATTTGATTTGGCTTTTGAGATCTTGGCCCTATGCTTCAAAGATCTTGTTTTGACATAAAGCATACCTTTTCCAAAATAGAAATGTACCTTTTTCTAATTAAGGATTAGTTTTGTATGCAATGTCCAAATGGCCAAGATAATGCATTAGATCAGTGGATTTGCATTTAATTAAGGAGTATGAATTGGTTTAGAGGCCTGCAAACAAGTACAAAGCATGCTGGTTTGAAAATGCAACTTGTATGAACATGTATTGGCCATGGATACAAAGTGAGTTTTTGCCAACTTCAAGCATTCGATTCTCCCTAACCACAAATGTGTTTGAGGAGTTATTGGACAATTTGGAAAGATTGCAACATGCTATATAATCCATTTTTGAAATGCAAGTTGAGACTCAAAGTGGAACTATGTGAAAAATGGCCAAGAAGATGGGTCAAAATCCTGCCTAAACTAGGGTAAAATTTCTCTAAGTTAAAAGTTTTAGGGACCCTTGTTCCAAAAATTATAACTTGAGATTCAAGCTTCTTTTGAGAAAACTTTGTGAATAAAAGTTGTAGACGTTGTGGAGGACTACAACTTTCATGTTGTAAGTTTTGTTTGAATCCATTTGCATCATGGTGAAAATGTGGGACAAAGTTAGGAAAAATTAAGAAAATTTCATAACTTAGAAAAATTCTAAGTTATGAAAATTTTCAATTTCAAACCCTAATTTGCAATTTTGGGTTTCTTGGTTAACAAGTTTCATAGTTTGACACATCTTGATGAAAAATGACCCTTGGCACTTGATTTTGACCAAAAAGTCAAAGTTTGACTTTTTAGTGTACAGTCAAATTTTGATCAATTGACTAAAAAATTCATCTGTCAATCCCATGCATTTGAGATCTTTTGAACTTGTTGAATAAGTCAAGATGATTTCATTGAGTCCTTGAGTCCATGGTTGAGCTTGATTCGCCATTGGCTATGTCAAACAGTCAAAAATTGCCTTTGTTCAGTCAAAACCCTAAAAATGACCATTTTGCCCTTTTGGTGATCTGATCAAATTTCTTGACGAGTTGTGGTCCAAACTTGATCAAATGGTTCATATGAGTTCATAATGTTGATGTGGTTCAAAACTCATGAGTTTTGACTTCAAATTGGCCACAGTTGACTTTTTCCCCAATACAGTTGATTTCTAGGTCAACTGTCCAATTGACTGGGCAAAAATTTGATACAAGGCTTGAAACTTGGTATGGACCAACTTATGAATCCAAAATGAAGTATGAAAGTCACTTTGGGCATTGTATGTCAAAATATCCCTGTGCAAACACAAACCCTAATTTAGGTCAACAGTGCAAGGAGGTGTCTTGAGCAGAGCAAACCCTAGTTTGATCTTGAGTTCCAAGAGTCTTGTGATGAGAAATGTTGATAAAATGAGAGGGAAAATTTTGGGGTACAACACAAGCCTAAATTGGTGTATCAGTGCTGTAAACTTGATGTCATAGAAGATCTTGTTATAAAATCCTTGAGAAATGAGAGGGAAAATTTTGGGGTACAACACTTCCCATAAAGCCCTGCTACCCAGGCTTTCATTTTGAAGTAACCTTACTATCCAGGTTCCTTCCCACAAGCCCTACTACCCAGGATTTCATTTCAAAGTAACCTTACTATCCAGGTTCCTTCCCACAAGCCCTACTACCCTGGATTTTAATTCAAAGTAACCTTACTATCCAGGTTCCTTCCCACAAGCCTTACTACCCAGGCTCTCATTCTGAAGTAACCCTACTATCCAGGTTCCTTCTCCCTTATCTCCAAACAACAGGTTAAAACACTGTGAGGCCTGGACCCGATCAGATACGGTCGATTTCACATTTCCCCAGCGAGTTGATGTACTGCCTGGACCCTGACCAGGTATACATTCTACTTTCACTCCCTCAATCAGGAGTTAATTCCCCAGTGGAGTAATGAACAACTGAAGCTCCTAGACTTTACTTCCCAGGACATAACCCAACATTCCCCGGTGAAGTCCTCCTCGACAGTAGGAACAGGATTTCTCGCCAAGGAATCCCTTATGCAACCAATCTTTTCTATATGGCATCTACAAGCCCATCTCCGATAATTTTCCATCATTTCTCCAAATGGCATCATTTAAGCCCATTCCCTGCATAATCAACCACCACGTCATCGAGTACAAATTTTTGGGCACTCTAGTGTTCAATCATCTTCCACCTTCAAGTCACAAATGGTAGGTTCGCCAGTCTAACTTTTCAGATTTAAGAAGATTGAACAGGGGCAGCTGTTGTACCCCAAAATTTTCCCTCTCATGTCTCATGGACTTTTAGAATTACTTCAGTTAAGTTTCAAGCCTCAGATCACATTTTCTAAGAATAATCATTCAAATTATCAAAAGGGGGCAAAATGAGCAAAATCAGAGTTTCAGCTGGAAAAAGTCAACTGGACGAAAAAAAGTCAAACTTTGACTTTTTGACCAAATTGGAGTCCCAAAAATCACATTATGTCAAGACATCCAAAAAATGAAGTTTGATCATCAAAAATCAAGAGAATCAAAAATCCAACTTTGCAAGACTTTGAAATTTTCCTAAGTATTTTCTATACTTGGTTAATTTCATTTACTTCATGACATCTTTTACAACAATTCCAAATAATCCAAAATGATGCAAGTAATTCAAGTTATTACAAAGTGGCATTTTGCAAAATTACAAATTCTAAAAGTATGTCTTGATTGAGTTCTCTCAAAAAACCTTGCCACAATATTTTTGCCCTTGACATAATGTGCATGAAATATTCCACAAGACCAAATTTGTGTCATTCTACAAATAATATTGTCCAAGTTGAACAAAGTGTGGCAATGTAGCATGGAGCATATTTTGGGGTGTTGTGGCAATACATTACAGTTTAACTTGGTTTCAACAGTTTGGAGCAAGCTCCTTGGAGACTCATTGGAGCCATCACAATATCTTGGAAAATATTCAGACTTAAAACACCAAGTGCAGTCCCTAGGTAAGTCTTCTTGACTTTTCACTTTTTTTTCATACATCATTAATGGTTTGTTTTTTTGAAGATAAGATGTAGTAACCATTTCCCTTTTGAGCTAATTGTTTTTTTTTTTGTTTACGTTTATCAATCATATCCTATAAACTGACATGTATGGACAGTAAAACAATGTTTAAGGCAGAAAAATACAGCATGTATCGACACATATCCTCATGTGTCGACTCATCCTAGTGAAAAAACAGGGTATGAGTCGACACATAACCCCCACACATCGATTCATACTAATTTCAGGTTACAAAACAGAAGTTGGAAAAGTCTATGAGTCGACACAAAATGCGTATGTGTCGACACAAAGGAGGTGTATGAGTCGACACATCCCATTATGTGTCGACTCATACTAAGCTGATTTTGTTTTACAGAAGCAAGGAAAAGTTATGTGTCGATGCATAACAGCATGTGTTGACACATAATGTTTCAAAAGGCAGTTTCTCCTATTTTTTACACTGTTTATGCATTATATATATGTATTTTTCATTACTGTCTATTTATTAGATATGGTTGTAATATTTCAGTTTCCACTTCATCCCCATTGTTAAATTGTACCCCCATCCCTAAAGTGATGTAATAGCTTAGGATTTATTTTCCTCATTTTACTTGCTTTCACATATTGCTAGTAATTAGGATGTATGGCAAGATAAAATCAACAAGTAGATAACCTTTCAAATACAAGACAAAATGCATGCAAACTAACACACTTGCACACTAGCACCTCTAGGGTAATCTCATCTTGTTGCCTTTCAGAAAATAGTCATGTCCCTCGAATATGAGACGTTTTAGCAAAGACCCTTCGATAAAAAAGGATCGTAGTCCCTCGATGACCCTTGATGTTGCCTTCGGTAAACGATCTAGTCCCTAAACGACATTGCTAAAACGTCACATAGGTTGCCTTCTATGACTATACACACGTCCCATACCCGTCCCTTCACATCCAACGATGAGGTTTCTTACCAAAACAATGGTAAGATAGCTACATCTAAAGGAGAAGGAAAAGAATGTTTAAGACCTTTCGAGTAGGTAGATTCGCTCCTAGTTACTCGCTTGCTCACAACAAAAAAACATTTTTTCCATTTCAAAAACATTTTCAAAAAGATAAAACATTTTGTATACGTTCTTATAGAGACAAGAACCATTGCAAAATATCTTTTCGAAAACCACTTTCCAAAACACAATCCACAAACACGTCTTTGAACTATCTTTCAAAACAAAACTTTATACGCGTTCTTATAGAAACGAGAACCATTACAAAGATATTTTCAAAACACTTTCAAAGCCCACACCACAAGAACATTAAAGCAAGTGATCTAACGAGTAACTAAGAGCCCATGGAAAACCATGGATGAAAAGGGTGCTAACACCTTCCCTTTTCATAATCTACCCCCCGAACTCAAGAAAATATCTCTAAAGGTCTTCCCTGTGCTTTTTCACCTTTCCTTTTGGATAAAAGAAAAGTCGGTGGCGAATCTTTCTAAACTGCAACATTTGCAAACACAAACGCAAAACTCCAAGTCAGTTCTCCCACCGTACCACATCCACCATCTATTTTTCATACAACATTTTATAGCCAAAATATACAGATTTTCAAAGAGGTTCCTGCGGAGTACCATAGATGTTTAGGGTGCTAATACCTTCCCTTTGCATAACCAACCCCCTTACCTTGAATCTTTTCCCCCTCTTTTGGGTTACTTGCTCTTTTCCTATTCATTTGGAAACAATAAAGTACAGTGGCAATTTTTATTTTTATCTGTATAAGTCTAGTCAATCCAATGGCTTAGTCTTAAACATTTCTACCGCTACACCCGCTGACTGTAATCTCAAAATAAGAACAGTCAGGCAAAAAAATAGGGACAGTAAATTGAAGAAAAAAAAGAGGTCATTATAAATCCTTGACAACAGAAAAAATATTACAAAAATAACTACCTTCCCAAATAAACTTCCAGTATCTGAACCATCACCAAAATATCATTCCAGATTCTAGTAAGAGATAAATGTGCGATCAACTGAGTTTAGGACTGGAGAATATCATGAAGAACGGGTGGGTACAAATAAACTTTGAGCCTTATCCTTTGTTTCTTAAACCGTGAATCAGGCCACGCTATAACCCTTTAAAAGTCCTAATTGAAGCATGGGTTAATTCGAAAGCATATTGTTACAAAAGGTATCCTGACTCCTGTAAGGCTTACTGTAAATCCTGAGTCAAATTCATATTCTTACAAAAATCTTTTATCTGCTAAAAATGCATTTTCAAAAACTTCAAGACAAACATAAACTTTGCATTGTTTAAATATTGTTGTTTACATGTGGCTAATTGGTCGACAACAAAGAAATTTGCACGACGAATATCCAATAAACGAAAATTCTCTTCAAATAGGAAGACACTTCCAATGACAAATCTCCCATAATCAAGGGGGCATGACAGGTTATTGTCCAACTCATCAGTGGCAGTCAAGTCAAGAGTCCAAGAAATCTCTCATAAAGTCCTAAATAGCCAGGGGCAAGTCTCCATCTGAATCACTTAGGGCATTGAACACGAATTCCAGCAAAGGGTCATGTACGACCAAGCAAGCATTTCCTGTTATTTCTACAACACTTGCTGTCATAGACATTGACAACTCTACACATGGATATAGTCGGAAAATACTACGCATAAAAGAGACCCGCTAGGTTAACACGCCTAGGCAAAAATAAGGGCATCCCGGAAAACCAAAAGGTTCGAGCAAAAATTAGGGATATATATATATATATATATATATATGCAAAAGATTGTACACCCGGCAAGTCAAAAACTTGAAAAGGCAGCTTTGGCAAAAAAAGGGTATCCCGTTGGACTAAAAAGATGAAAGGGGGGTCCAAGCAAAAGTTAGGGATTAAAGCGTACGACTGTGTCCCGTTATCTCATCATTTTGTCTATCAGTAAAAGATTTGCCACTCTGATCAACATTTACTAAGTACTCTGGGAGAAGACAGAATCCAAGTTGTCCACAAATCCCCACAAGGCCAAATTCATGGATATCCCCACAGAATCATTTCAATAAGATTATCCCACAAAGTTGGATTCATGCAATCCCCAGCCAGAGTTTCAATCTCTTGAAAACCCTCTTCCCCAGCCGAGTTGGTCTTAAGAAAGAAGCCTTGTGGAGTTCTTCCTAAAGAATTCACTTCCTCAGTAGGTCGTCAAAATATTATCTTCAAAAGGAATTACAAATTCCCCAGTACGAGTCTTTCTCTCAGACCATTACAAATAAATGGACATAACCCCTTGTCACCAGCGGAGTTGATGTTATCCTCAGTAAGTTGTTGCGAAGCCTGGAAACTGACCAGATAACAGTTAACTTCAGTAAGTTGTTGCAAAGCCTGGAATCCAACCAGATAACAATTAACTTCATCCACTTCAGAAGTTTACTGCAAAGCCTGGACCCGACCAGATAACAGTTTGAGTTGCTGAAACTTGGACCCGACCAGATAACAGTAAATCACAATTTTAAGTTACTAAAGCCTGGACCCGACCAGATAGTAGTTTAACTTCTTCAATTGTTGAAACTTGGACCCGACTAGATACCAGTTAACCTCAAGATCAAATTGCTGAAACCTGGACCCGACCAGATAACAGTTTGAGTTGCTGAAACCTGGACCCGACTAGATACCAGTTAACCTCAACATCAAATGGCTAAAACCTGGACCCGACCAGATAACAACTCGAGTTGCTGAAACCCAGACCCGACCAGATAATTGTTCGAGTTACTACGAAACCTGGACCCGACCATATAATAGTTCAACTTCTTCAAATCACTAACAAAACTCCTCTTCCCCAGTAGAGTTTGCCACTATTCCTAGTAAGTTGCTGCAAATCCTGGAAGTCGACCAGATAACAGTTAACTTCTTTATCCCCAACAAGTTAACTTCCATTCTCTCTGATCAAGAGATAACTCCCCAGTGTAGCAACGAACAACTAAAAATCCTGAACTCTTTTCCCCAAGCAGAAATCAACACTCTCCATAGAGTTTCCCTCAAGAAAAATCAATGTCTCCCAGTGGAGTTCCCCTCCCCAACATGGGCGGGAATCCCCAGCGGAGACATTCTAAACAAAGTTCGAAGATACACATACTCTTCATCTCCAACAAGCAGTCCGGGATTTAACTTCCCAAAACTCCCCAACAGTAGTCAGGAATTTATTTTCCCAGACAAAGATGCATTTCAATAACATTTCACATTCATACATCATAGCATCTGCATATGAAACGCATATAGCACAATCTCATTTATTTTGAGAACATCATTACACCATGCATTTCATGCATCATGACATTGCGTACAGCTAACTCTTTACCTTTTCAGGAAAGATCAATCAACAGATAAGTATCATCAACAATTTTCAACAGGTCCAAGATTAGTTTCTGAAACAAGACAGAGCAACTATCTATGCGACCAGATGTAGCTTCACACAGGCTCATCCTAAAGAAATCTTACACAGATTCCTTCTCATAAAATTCCAAATGCATCTTCACACGGACTCATCATAAAGCAATCTTACACGGGTTCCTTCTAATTTCCCGATGAAGTTTCACACGGACTCATCCTGAAGCAGCCCTACCCAGGCTCCTTCTCATACATTTCCAAATGAAGTTTCACACAGACTCATCCCGAAGCAGCCCTATCTGGGCTCCTTCTCTTATATCTCTAGATGCAATTTCACACGGACTCATCCCGAAGAAGCCCTACCCAGGCTCCTTCTCATATATTTCCAGATGAAGTTTCACACAGACTCATCCTGAAATAGCCCTACCCAGGCTCCTTCTCATAAATTTCCAGATGAATATTTACAAGGACCCATCTCGAAGCAGCCCTACCCAGGCTCCTTCTCATACGTTTCCAAATGCAATTTCACACGGACTCATCCCGAAACATACCTACTCAGGCTCCTTCTCATACATTTCCAGATATAGTTTCACACGGACTCATCCCAAAGCAGCCCTACCCAGGCTCCTTCTCATATATTTCTAGATGAAGTTTCACACGGACTCATCCTGAAGCAGCCCTACCCAGGCCCCTTCTCATAAGTTTCCAGATGAAGTTTCACATGGACTCATCCCGAAGCAGCACTACCCAGGCTCCTTCTCATAAATTTCCATATACAATTTCACACGGACTCATCCCGAATCAGCCCTACCCAGGATCCTTCTTATATATTTCTAGATGAAGTTTCACACTGACTCATCCCGAAGCAGCCCAACCCAGGCTCCTTCTCATATATCTCCAGATGCAGTTTCACACAGACTCATACCGAAGCATCCCTACCTAGGCTCCTTCTCATATATTTCCAGATGAAGATTCACACGAACTCATCCCAAAGCAGCCTTACCCAGGCTCATTCTCATAAAATTCCAGATACAGTTTCACGTGGACTAACCCCGAAGCAGCCCTACCCAGGCTCCTTCTCATATATCTCCAGATGCAGCTTCACACAGACTCATCCTGAAGCAATCTTACATGTGTTCCTTCTAATTTATTTCCAAATGCAGCTTCACACAGGCTCATCCTGAAGCAATCTTATATGGGTTCCTTCTAACGTATTTCCAAATTCAACTTCACACGGGCTCATCACGGGTTCCTGCTAATACATTTCCGAACACGGCTTAACACGGGTCCATTCCAGCATATCATTCAGATTCAATCAACCAAAGATTTATTTTGATACTTCTCTGACACCTGTTGTTTCAGTATAAATTGACCAAAGATTTATTCTGATGCTTCTTCCATTCTCTATCAACAGTCCCCTTGGATGGCATGTATAAGCCCATCTCAAACAAACTCTTTATCACTTCTCCAAATGGCATATTTAAGCCCATTCCCGACACAATCAACTAGCACATAGTCGAGTGCAAATTTTTAGGCACTCTAGTGTTCAATCATCTTCCACCTTTAAGTCACGAATGGTGGACTCGCCAATCTAACTCTTTAGGTTTAAGAAGATTGAACAGGGGTAGATGTTGTACCCCAAAATTTTCCCTCTCATTTTCTCAATACATTCATCACAAGATCTTCAAAGACTCGAGCTTGCACAAGGATTGATCAGGTCAAGCCATCCCCTCAACATTGATGCCTCAAATTAAGGTTTGAGTTTGCACAAGGACAATTAGACTGTTAATGTCTCAAAAGACTTTCATGGATCATTATGGACCTCCAAGAATGCTCATGACGAGTTTCAAGCCCTGGATATAAAATTACTCAATCAATCGATCAGATGACCTAAAAAACAGCTCAACTGATGAAAAAGTCAACTGTACACTGAAAAGTCAAACTTTGACTTCTTGATCAAAATCAAGTTTCAAAAATTATATTTCATCAAGACATGTCAAAATATGAAGATCGGTCATCAAAAAATCAAAAAGTCAAAATTATCTTTGAAAAGTCAAAATTCTAAGACTTAGAAATTTTTTTAAGTGTTGGAAAGTTAACATTTTTTCATGACTTTGTGCCAAATTTTCACCATGATGCAGGATGATTCAAGGAAAACTTCCAAAATGAAATTTATAGATCTAAATGAGATCTAAAACATTGTAGGGAAGGAATTTTTCTAGAAATTCTTGGATTTTGATTTATAAATTCATGAAGTCATGAAATTTTCATCTAACACTTAGAGAAATTTTCAACAGACTTTGGTCAGGGTTTTATCCCAACTTCTTGGCATTTTTCACATAGTTACAAGATAATTTTGTCAAAATGGCCAACATGAAAGTTATAGAGGATGTTTCAAGCTTTCCAAAACATCCAAGAGCATAAATTTATCACACTTGATCTAGGAGATTCAAGGGCCTGAAGTTGGGCATTCATTCTTAAATTGCAAGTCATTTTGTTGAAGAACATATAATAAAATCTTTATGCTATGCTGCATAGTCTTGTGTTGCAAGCCTTATAACTTGCCAATCTCACCATAATTTAATGCTTACACCTACTCTTGAGCTATTACCCAAGTGTTTGAGCCATTGTCCAAAAGATCTTCCCATTTATGGCATAAAGGCACTATTGCTATTCTTGAAAAGCAAGCTTGTTGGCACAAAACTTGTCTTAAGCCCATACTTTATTTGCTTCTGATTTTTTTCCACTATAAATCATGGAAAGTAGCCCCTCTAAACCAGGAACTTTGGTACTTCATCTTGGGACCATGACATAACTTGATATTTGCAATCCAACCTAGCCATAACTCCATAGTTTTGTAAACCAAATCAACTTGTTAACAAACCTCTTTCCTATAAATAGAAGAAGCATTTTCAAAAGAAAGAGGTCAGAAAAAATAGAGAAAATCTAGAAGTGTTGTTGTGTAGACAAGCCCTCAAAAATCTCATACTCTCAAAAAGCCAAAACTATCCATAAAGCTCCCACTCTTGAGTTTTAAAGTCCTAATCTTCGAATCCTTCATACCTTGCAAGTTATGTCCAAACAAACCATCTAAACACCTTACATACATCATATAGAAGTTGTTCAAACACAAGAACAACTTCTGTTACATCATCATCATTTTCCAAAAAAATCGGTCACTTGCAACTTGGTTCTTCCAGCTCTAAATCAAAGCACAAATTTCAACCTCAAGGTAAGTCTTCTTGACTTTAAACTCTTCATTTTAAGCATCGTTAGTGATTCACTTTTGAAGATAAAATGTAGTAACCATTTCCCTTGAAGCTAACCTTTGTTTGTCTTCCATTTTTGTCAATTATATGTTAAGAACTGACTTGTACAGACATTAAAACAATGTTAGAAAAAAAATTGCAGCACGAGTCGACACATACTCACATGAGTCGACTCATTTTAGTGACAGAGCAGGCTATGAGTCGACACAAATCCTCATGAGTCGACACATACTGCTATAACATGCACAAAACAGAAAGAAAAAAGGCACATGAGTGGACACAAAACACGAATGAGTCCACACATGCATGGAATGAGTCGACACATACCCTTATGCATCGACTCATACTGAATTGATTTGGACTTACAGGAGCAAGACAAGCTTATATGTCGATGCAAAGGAGCATGTGTCGACACATAATATTCAAAAATTCATTTTCCTCTCTTTTACACTGTTTTTACATATTTCACATATTTTCTTCATAACTATTCAATATGGTTGTAATATTTAAGCTTCTATTTCATCCCCATTTGTAAATTATACCCCTATCCCCTAAACGATGTAATAGCGTAGGATTTTAATTTCCAAAAATTTATCGTTTTAATACAATTGTTAGTAATTAAGGTGTGTATGGCAAGATAAAATTATTCTTAGACAACCCTAATCCAAGACAAAACAATGCATGAAAAATAAACACTTTCACACTTTGCACCTCTAGGGTTAACTCCACTTGTTGCCTTGAGAATAAATGGTTATGTCATACATGTGAGACACCTTAGTAAAAATAATCAAAAATACAAGATCATAGTCCCTCAATGACGCTAAGGATGTTGCTTTACAAATGATCTTAGTCCCTTAAGAAAAATGCTAAAGGTATCTCATAACATTGTTATCCATGACTATATGATTAATCACGTCTGTCCCTTCATATCCAAAGATAAGGCTTCTTACCAATCAATGATAAGATAGCAATATCAAAGAAAGGGAGAAATGAACAAAATAGTTTTGAGTAGGTAGAACGTTCTTAGTTGCTTGCTCACAATCCATCTTCAAAAACAAACCTCTTTTCAAAACACACCACACACTTTCAAAACATGAAATATTTTCAAAAAGTACAACACTTTGTATGCATTCTTATAGAGACGATAATCATTACAAAGTTTGCCTAAACGAAGGCGCTTTTAAAAAATATTTTCAACACCCACCACAAACACATTTCAAACAAAGCAATTTCAAAAGTGATCTAGCAAGTAACTAAGAGCACATAGATACTATGGATGAAATGGGCGCTAACACCTTCCTTTTTCATAATCTACCCCCTGAACTCAAGAAAATATCTCAAAGGTCTTTCCTATTATTTTCACCATTTTATTATTGGATAAAAGAAAAGTCGGTGATGGCTCTTGCTATCCGCAACAATTGCGATAAAACGCAAAACACCCAAGTCAGTTCTCCCACTGTATCACAGATATGCTTATTTTTTATATAAGCCTTATGGTCCTCATGTGCCACAGGGGAAAGCCATTTTGCATGCTCATACCCCCCTAAAAATCTCTCATGTTCTATAGGATGTCACTTAGTGTCCAAATGTTATTTATGTCACCAAGATATTGATTGCAATTCTTTTCTTTCTTTTTTTTTAAAGTTCACTATTATAAATAATACATTATATGATAAGGAATTCACCTCGCATAAAGAAAAACCGAGGTATAATTCCTATATGCCCCATATATTATTTTTCTTTAAAAATTATACAATTTAATTTGTCAGTTTTTGATCAAAATCGAGGTTAAAACATATTCAGAGTACCTGCTTCAAATCCCAATAACTTCAAATTTCTACTTTTATTTCATTAAAAATGGTGTCTTCTTGAATATTTTATTTTTTAAATTAAACTAAGCCACCTTTCACCTTGTTTTTAGCCAAAAACTGAGGTAAATGTATTTCTCTGATATATAAATAGCTTGGTTGTAATATTCACTTTCACTTTCCTAAAAACAACATAGATAGAACCCTAACCCTAGCGAAAGAGATCAAATGAAAGAGAGCCCTTAACACATATCATCATCATTACGAAGATGATATGTTTTTAGGGCTCTTGTACGATATACTTTGCATTTGTTTCTTTCACTTCTTCTCAGATTACGTACTCTTCATTTGTTTCTTTAACTTCTTTATCTCTTTGTTATTGTTGTCGTTGTTGTTTATTTTTGTTTGTTTTAGTTGATAACTGAAACCCTAGAGGTTTAATCTATTATTATTGTTGTTAAAACATATTAACATTATAGGTTTATTGATGAATTTTTTGTAGTTTTGTTGAGCTATTGTTTAATGTAAGTTATTATTATTGTTATTTATATCATGAATCACTTCAAATATTGTCATTTTGTATCTGTTATAAATATAATGCCATGCTAATACATTTAGACTTGTAGAGAGGTGAATGAAAAAATTAACCCAAGATAGCGCATACTATGGATGTGGTTTGCAAACCATTCATCCAAAGCTTTGCAATTTTTTTTAAGAGTACGAAGATGAAGTGAGAGTGCAAACTTGTGTTTGCTTTGGGAACAAATTTTGGAAACACAAGTTTGCAGCCCTCACTTTAGCTTCATCCTCCTTTTGTTGTGGATGCCATACAATAAAAGGTACTTTCATGAAATATTTATGATGCTTTGTTTTTAAGGTTTATTGGTGTTGTTGATGATAATATTTATGTTGTTGAGTTTATTATATAGTATGTAGATTTCTTGTTTCACTAACTCCTCATTGAACATGCATCCATTCAATTTGATTTAGATGATAATATTTTGAAATTTTAATTTTTAAGAATATTATTTTCTAAATCAATTTTAATGGTTGGATGTTTAGAGAGCGATAGAAAAAACAAGCAATCTATATGCTATATGATATACCGCCTTCCCGTCGGTTTATATAAAATCTGAGGTGATAATCTTGGGGATCAAACCATGCCCTTTTGAGTTTATCTGTCGGTGTTTTAAAAACTGAGAGGTAAAGTGACGCACTTTTCATGATGCCATTTGTTACCTCACATTTCTAATCGAGATTAAATGCATTTGGCATCCGAAGTTAAATGTATTATGATAATGGATAGTCCAAACATAGCAAATATGTGGTTCTTAATTGAATTCGTGCGTGAGTCCGTTACTTGAAATTATATTTTTACTTTAATAATCAATTGGTTATCCTTTATAATCAATTAGAACATGATATATTTTTTCAAGATTGCTACCTTAGACATCAAATCGTCATTGATCATTAGAAAAGAGCTTGTTATGAACAAGTTAAGCTTGCTTAATTTAAGGTTTGTTAAGTAAAATGGATAGATCTAGTCCCTCGTCATTTGTAACATCTTTTCTTTAGTATATCTTTTATTTATTAAAAATAAAATGGACAGATCTAGTCCCTCATCATTTGTCACATCTTTTCTTTTTTAGTATATCTTTGGTTTATTAAAAATAACTAATTTAAAAGTAAACAAATTTTCTTATAATTTTAAGATGAGGTTGAAATGTGATCTTTTACCCTTAAAGGAATCCTAAGACTAAATTAATATATAATTATAACATAATTGTTATCAATGTTGTAAGTTACTTGTAAGTTACATCACATAAATAAAGTTAGTTAAATTAATTTTGATCACTTTCTTGTGCAACCAACTTTACATTGTTATCTATACATAGATATTGTGTCCTATTCATTTAACTCAATACATAAATTACTTGATTCAATATATGGTATTAAGAACATGAAATCTCGATCATTGTAACCTTCTTTTTCATCAATGGCCTCGCAAGTCCAACATCCACCTTTTTATTGACCTGTCTCCATCAAGTTAGATGATAGTAATTTTTTTACAAGAAAACAAGTCATTTGAGCCCTTAAGAGTTAAAACTTGTTAAACATTATAGATGAAGTAATCCAACAAAAAATAGTTTCTCACATATATAGATAAAGAAAATAACAAGCACATTGAAGATTTTGATACTTGGGAACAACGAAACCAAACTGTACTTACATGAATGTTAGTTACCATGTCTCTCACCTAGATTGCCATAATGATCAAGTGTGATCATGCTTTTTATATTTGCAAAAAATTTCAAGTGTATTTTGCCTCTCAAACTCGAGCCAAGATTAGGCAATTCAAGAATCATTTAAGTTTCAAGAAAACAGGAAAGATGACCTAATATTTTCAAGCAAACAAAAAAAAATAGTTAATAATCTTGTAATATTTTCTTGTGAGAGTTGTGGATTACAAGTGTTGTACTAAAAGTGTTTATTCAAGAATACAATTCTCTTTTTTAATAAATTTGAAGGTTGTAAGGTTAACCTATTAAAAGTTTGGGTAATGGTTATTGAGTTGAACATGTTAAAAGCTCCAATTAAGGTTATTGAGTTAGACTTATTAAAATATATGGTTAAGATTCTTGAGTTGAGCTTATGTAAAAGCTCTAGTTTAAGTTTTGAGTTAAGCCCATATAAAAGCTTTGTTTGTTTGTGGAATGATTTTGGGTTGATTATGGGTAAAAGAAAGTTGTTTTGAAAGGTTATTTAAGCTGATCATATGAAAAGATCAAGTTTAGTTTTAGTGGAAATATCAAGGAGGAAATTTTGGGACTAGAGTAGGCTAAATGGTTAGGCTGAACTAGGATAATTCTCTGATGTGCTCTTTCTATCACTCATCTCCTTAAATTTTAGTTATTTATTTTATTTCGCTGTTTATTTCTCGGTCTCTTTTCTTCTACTTTATTCCATTATTTCATATTTATTTTCCATCTCAAATCATTTCTAATTAAAGAGTTTTTTATAAACCAACTTTTGAGATTTTTAAATATCACAATTCACCTCCAGCCGCGTGTTTGGAATCATTGATTAATAAGTGTCATCAGAGCCTAATTTATCTTATAAGACTAATCGTCTCAGGACTTAGTATGCTAACTTCAAATAATCATTTTAACAAAAGTCATTTTATAAACAAACATTCACTATTTTATGGGGAAGGGTTTACCATATGGGAAGCAAGAATTAAAATGTTTTTAAATTCAATTGATTTTAATTTGTGGGATTATGTTCAAAATACTCCATTTATTCCTATTCATTTCATTAATAATGAATTAGTGCATAAACCAAAATATTTATGGACCATAAAAGATAAAGAAAAAGTACAACAAAGTACTTGATGATAAATGTGTTAATAACTAGAGAGTACAATTATGTTTTTAATTGTAGATTACCAAAGAAGTGCGGGACACCTTAGAAATGATCTATGAAGTTCTCAGTGAAATCAAAAGGGAAATGATGAACACAATAGACCAAATTGAGACACCAAATGAAATAAAGAAATTATTTAAAGATGGTTATCATGTATTAAAACTATTGGCAACAACTTCACAAATTATATTTTTAGCGCATATCTAATATTTAAGAACTATAATTGAAAACCTAATCGAGTACTAGAATCTAAATATACAAATGTTGCTGATAATTTATATGACAAGTCAAATAGGCCATTAATTATCAGAAAATTCAAAGAGTTAATTAAATTACATTAAGATGGGTGTAACACGGTGGGAGAACTAACTAGGGTATTTTGTGTTTGATCATAGATGTTGCGGTTAGCAAGAGTCGCCACCGAATTTTCTTTTATCCAAAAGGAAAGGTTGAAAAGAACAGGAAAGACCTTTCGAGATTATTTCTTGAGTTCAGGGGGTAGGTTATGAAAAGGGAAGGTGTTAGCACCATTTTCATCTGTAGTTACTAACGGGCTCTTAGTTGCTCACTAGATTACTTGCTTTTGTTTGAAAATGTGCTTGTGGTGTGTGTTTTGAATGTATTTTAAAAATGTCTTTGTAATGGTTCTCGTTTCTATAAAAACGCGTACAAAGTGTTGTTTTGAAAGTAGTTCAAAGAGGTTTTTGTGGAATGTGTTTTTGAAAGTGGTTTTTAAAAGGTATCTTTGTAATGGCTCTCATTTCTATAAGAATGCGTACAAAGTATTTGTATTTTGAAAATGTTTCAAAGTGAGAGTGTTGGTGTATAAATATTTTTGTTGTGAGCAAGCGAGCAACTAGGAGTAACCTACCTACTCAAAAGGTCTTAAATATTCTTTTCCTCCTCCTTTAGATGTTACTATCTTACCATTGATTTGGTAAGGAGCCCCATCATTAGATGTGAAGGGACGGGCACGGGACGTTTTTGTATAGTCATGGAAGGTAACCTATGGGACGTTTTAGCATTGTCGTTTAGGGATTAGATCGTTTATCAAAGGCAACATTGAGGGTCATCGAGGGACTACGATCTTTTATTAAGAGTCTTTGCTAAAACGCCCATGTTCGAGGGACATGACTATTTTCTGAAAGGCAACCAAGTGGGATTACCCTAAGGGTGCTAGTGTGCTAGTGTGTTTGATTTACATGCATTTAGTCTTGATTAGGGTTATATATTTGTTGATTTCATGTCTTGCCATACAAACCCTAATTACTAGCATTTATATTTGAAAGCGATAAAGTGCGGAAAATGTAAAGTCCTATGCTATTACATCATTTCAGAGACGGGGGTACATAATTACAAATAGGGATTTTACGAGAATTTAAATCCTAATTATCTTTTACAACCATATTGAATTGTGCAATATAAGAAAAGGAAATGACTTGTTTTAAAATGGTTTTTTGTCTTCATAAAAGAAAAGAAAAATAATTAATTAATAAAAAGAAAATATTTTTATGTCTTGTTATATTAAAAAAAGTATTAATGCTGAAAATAATAAAATAAGAAAAAAAGGAAAACACTAATGAAGGCAGGATCAGCGCATTGCTGAAAACGAAAATGAAGGGGACCAGAAGTTCTGATGTTGTGTACTGTAGCTCAGAAAGAAACGTCAGAGGTGATCAGAAGTTCTGGGTTGATGCCATTGGAATCCTGAAAGAAACGTTAGAGGGAATATACAGAAGTTCTGGGCTGTGTTTAGACAGTGGGAAAGAATCAGAAGTTTTGTGTCGTGTTAAACAGTGAGAAAAAAGTCAGAAGTTTTGTGTTGTGTTAAACAGTGAGGAGAACTCAGAAGTTCTCTGTTGTGCTAAAACAGTGGGAAAGAGAACCCATAAATTTTGTGTTACACTTCACCTCCTTCCTTACATATTCAGACAGATAAAAGCACAATAGCTTATAGAAGTTCTAATCCTAATTTTTAGCCTAGCTTTATTCAAGAAGTTATGATCCACAGTTTTTCTATTTATGCAATGATATGGACAACATCAACACTGTGATATTTACATATTTAATGATGTTCTGAATAAAAAAATTCAAAGTCAGAAAGACTTACCTTGAATGTGAAGCGTGTGTTTAGGACTTGAGCTGCTGCCTTCAGATGTTCTGGAGTCAGCAAGAACAACGGAACAGAAAATGCTATGTTTTTTTGTTCAAAGGGAAGAACAACGGTTTGGTTTTGTTTAGGAATTCTGAGTTTGTGAATGTTTTACTGTTTTCTCTTCTCTCTTTTTTTTTATTTGATAATTCTCTCTTTCCAAAAGAAATCCCCTTGAACGTGTGATGGAGAACCTTATTTATAGGTGAGTTTGCTGTGGTTTTGGGGGAAAAACAAATGGGATTTAAACCCTTTTGGCATACTGTTCCATTGATTTTTAATCATAGTTTTTGTATGCTAATTTGGTGTAAATATGGGGTTTGAGAAAGTGCAGGCATGGACTGGATCAGCAGCTGGTTGCAGGACTGTGATATAGCAGAGCAGCAGGCTGCTCAAATGAGGTTTTAGGATTTGGTGATGTTTTGATCGTAGAAGACCAGAAACGTAGCCTCCATATGCTAAAGGGTCATGTTCTGACCGAAGAATATTGCTTCCATATGTTCTTATTGAAGAGTCATATTCTGAACCGTCTTTGCAAATTCTGATTGCACTTGCATGGAGGCTGGCCCAGAAGTTCTAAAGTATCATATTCTCCTAACATTTAGAAAATTTTCCAAATGTTTAGAAATTTAATTTTTTCAAAGTAATTTATGACTTTTGATTTCTTGAGGAACCAATTTCATGTCTTGATGAAATATGATTGTTGAAACTTGATTTTTGATCCAAAAGTCAAAGTTTGACTTTTCAGTGTGCTTTTTGAACATTTTTCCCTTGTGAATGATTTTCTTGGAAAATTGCAATCCAAGACTTGAAACTTGATAGAAGCAAACCTGAGGGTCCAGGATAATCCTTTGAGAAATGAGAGGGAAAATTTTGGGGTACAACAGTTACCCCTGTTCAATCTTCTTAAACCTGAAGAGTTAGATTGGTGAACCTGTCATTCGTGACTTGAAGGTGGAAGATGATTGAATACTAGAGTGCCCAGAAATTTGCACTCGATGGGCTTAAAGATGCCATTTGGAGATATGATGGAGAGTTGTTGGAGATGGGCTTACAGATGCCACCCAAAAGTGATTGGTGGCAAAAATTTGAAGCAGTATCAGAATAAATCTCTGGTTGATTTATACTGAAATAGTAGATGTAGTGGGATAAGTATCAAAAAAATATCCATAAATGGGTTGTATCTGACTCGCATCTGAAAGATGTACTGAATGAGCGTCAGAATGATATTCGTATCTGCATCGTATCTGGACTGTATTTGAGAAATATGCTGAATGAGTGTTGTACCTCAAAATTTGCCCTCCCATATTTCTCAAGACATTGCAAGAAAGATCTCCAAGTTGCTCAAAGTTGCTCAAGGACTGGTCAAACAAGCTCTCTTCTAAGGTAGTTTATCCCAAATTAGGGTTTTGTGTTGCATCAAGATCCTTGAGTCCAAATGACCTCAAGTTCTCCCTAATGTCCTAATATGCTCTCAAGACCATCCATGTCAAATTTCAAGCCTTGCAGAGGAAGTTTGCTCAGTCAATTGCTCAAAGGGTCCAAAAATCGACTATGCTAGGGAAAAAGTCAACTGTGACCTACATACAATCAAACTTCAAGATTTTTTGTCAAAATTCTCATTTTGAATGATATTTCATCATTTGATCAAGGGTTCATCATGATTCATCAAGGATTGCTCAAAATTCATCAAGACTCAAAAGTTGCTAAATTAGAGTTTTGCAGGAAACGTCAACTCAACTTTGACCAAGCATAACTTTCTCATACTTTATGATAAATGACCCATCCAAATCTCATTTTGAAGAGGATGCAATTCCATACCATCCATCTTCATACCCCAAGATCAAAAACCGCACTCACAAGAAGTTATGAATTTGGACATTATAGGTCATTTTTGAAAGTCAACAAAAACACCTTTTTTGACAAAGCTTATAACTTGAGCATGGAATATCAAATTGATATGAGACTAAAATTGTTGGTTAGAGGACATCTCAAGATTTCTAAAAAGTCCAAGAACACCTCAAAAAGTTCAAAATTGAAGAAGTTATGCATTGTTGAAGTTGTACTTTTTTGCAAAATTGCCAAAAGTCAACTATCCCCAAAACTTCAAATTTTGTCAAATGGGCCCATTCTTTTCCACTAGATTTGAGTCTGAATCATTTCCCAAGTTCTCTAACTTCAGCCATGCTTTTATTACAGTTATTATCATCATCAAATTCGTATCAAATCAAATCATGTGCAAAAAGATTGGAGTTAGGAAAATTTGGCAAGTTTGTAAAGGGAAATCAAATTCAATTGATATGAAGAGATTTGATCCATGTTTCTTACCCTAATGCAGTATACATTACATAAGGAAGCTAAAGGATACGAAATAAGGGTTGGCAAGTGTGGGAAGAGGCAGAACAAAAGTGCAAAAATTCACAAAAAAGTGAGAGATCAAAATCAGGGTTAGAGGCAGTTTCAGGACACGAGACTTGTTCCAATCGCTTCCTGGGAATTCACACAAGCTACCTGGATCAAAACCAAGCATTTTCAGACTCCCAAACGCACTATAAGTCTCACGTAACACAGCGCTATACTTGATTTCGATTTGAAGGATTTTGGCATCCATTGAACAAACTAATGGTACATTCGTGATCACAAGAACATGTCCAAACTTTTTGCATTGTTTAATTTTATTTATGTGCTCTGTATGAAGAAACACCATTGCTAGGGTTTGGCTCGTGGTTTTGGGGATTTTTGTTTCAGGCACAATTGGTCCACGTAAAGGGCATGGTTACAATCAGGAGAAGATGACGAGTTCAACCATGCTCGTAGAATGTGTTTTCATGTCCTGGGGAGAATTTTAGAATAGGGCTATGTTTTTAGCTGCGGATTCAAATCCGCAGGTATTTTTTTACAGGTTTGAGGACAGGGATGAGTTTGTGTCATCCGTCCATTGGTGGATTCAAATACCGCGCGCGCTTTTTTTGACTTTCTGGCCATTGACTTGTTTTTATATAATATATATTCTTTGCATTATGTTAACAACTAAAGCAGTATGGTGTAGTGGCAAAGCGAGCGAAGCAAACCCCTTCAGGACCAGGGTTCGAATCCCAGGTCCCCCACTTTCTCAATAATTTTTCTTTTTAGGTGATTGTATGAACGCTTCAGTTTGTAGCCTACTGTTGTACCCCAAAATTTTCCCTCTCATTTTATCAACATTTCTCATCACAAGGCTCTTTGAATTCAAGATCAAGCTAGGGTTTGCTCTGCTCAAGATATCTCCTTGCACTGATGACCTAAATTAGGGTTTGAGGTTGCATAGGATTTTTTTGACCTACAATTCCCAAAGTGATTTTCATACTTCACTTTGGACTCATAAGTTTGTCCATACCAAGTTTCAAGCCTTGAATCAAATTTTTGCCCAGTCAATTGGACAGTTGACCTAGAAATCAGTTGTATTGGGGAAAAAGTCAACTGTGGCCAATTTACAGTCAAACCTCATGAATTTTGACCCATATCAACATTATCAACTCATATGAACCATTTGATCAGGTTTGGACCATAACTCCACAAGAAATTTGATCAGATCACCAAAAGGGTAAAATGGTCATTTTTAGGGTTTTGACTGTGCAAAGGCAATTTCTGACTTTTTGACCTAGCCAATGTAAAATTAGGCTCAACCATGGACTCAAGGACTCAATGGAATCATCTTGACCTATTCAACAAGTTCAAAAGATCTCAATTGCATTGGATTGACAGATGAATTTTTCAGTCAACTGATCAAAATTTGACTGTACACTGAAAAGTCAAACTTTGACTTTTTGGTCAAAATCAAGTGCCAAGGGTCATTTTTCATCAAGATATGTCAAAGCATGAAACTTGTTCATCAAGAAACCCAAAATTGCAAATTAGGGTTTAAAGTTGAAAATTTTCATAACTTAGAATTTTTCTAAGTTATGAAATTTTCTTAATTTTTCCTAACTTTGCCCCACATTTTGACCATGATGAAATTGGATTCAAACAAAACCTCCAAAATGAAAGTTGTATTCCTCCATAAAGTATACAAATTTGATTCACAAAGTTTTCTCAGAAGAAGCTTGGATCTCAAGTTATGATTTTTGGAACAAGGGTCCCTAAAACTTTTAACTTAGTGAAATTTTGCCCTAGTTTAGGCAGGATTTTAACCTATCTTCTTGGTCATTTTTCACATAGTTCCACTTGGAATATCAAGTTGCATTTCAAAGATGGATTATAGAGAATGTTGCAAGCTTTCCAAATTGTCCAAGAACTCCTCAAACATATTTGTGGTTAGGGAGAATCGAAGGCTTGAAGTTCGCAAAAACTTACTTTTCATCCATGGCATATTCATGTTCATACAAGTTGCAATTTCAAGTCAGCATGCCTTACACTAGTTTACAGGCCTCTAAACCACTTCACACTCCATAATTAAATGCAAATCCATTAGTCTAAGCTTTTGTTTTGGTCATTTGTACATTGTACACAAGATTAAGCCCTAAGTAGAAAAAGGAAAATTTCCATTTTTGCTTAAATCATGCTTTATGTCAAAACCGATTTCTTGAGCATTGATCCAAATCTTTTGCAGCTAATCAAATCCACAAGTTAGAGGGGCCAAGGACAATGTATGAAAGCATAAGAATAACCTGTACATGCCTGTTCCAATCACTTCCACATTTTACTTCAAAAACAAGAAACTTGTCAAAAACTTGAGAACTAGAAAACCAGCCAAGAGAAACTTATGCAAACAGTTTGAACATCTTTCTCACACCCCTTTGAGCTAGAAACATGATTGCTTGAGCCTCTAAACACCCCATAGCCAGAAATCACATTCCCTTGGCAAAACAGGGCAGAATCTGCAACTTGAGTTCTACAACTCATTTGGCTCGTGCGTTTTACCCCAAGTTGCTTAAACACCTTCCATTCAACTCATCCAAGCTATCCCAAACCTCAAAATCCAACTGTAACTCCATTTACAATGTTTTCCATTTTCATTTTGAGCTTGTGCAGGTTGAGTTCTATAGGCTGATTCAAGGACATTCAAGACAAGCAGGCTATTGGAGAAGGTCAAGTGAAGTTTAAGCAAGCTCCCAGACATCTCAAGCCTTGTTGAAAAGCACTGCATTGCCCTACACGAAGTCAGCTGAAACAGGTTTTTTCCCAAATTCCTATCTCTCTATTTAGGAACATTTAGCTTTAGGTTTGTGAATAAAAAATGTAGTATTCATTGCCATGAAGTTGTACATATGCTCAGTTTCCATTTATATTAAGTGTGCTAAGTGAATTTCATCCATGAACATGCTGAAAAAACTAGGTCGGATTTTAGGGCCAGAGAAATTCTCTCTGGTCTTTGAGAGTTAAGACAAGTTGTTTATATGGTTGGAATCGTCTTGAAATTCTCTACAAGTTTGATGTTATGTGTTTTTGTAATAGAGCTCGTATGCAGGATGTCCATGTTGGATAACAGGCGCGCGCGTTTTTTTCAAAAGCTGAAGGTTGAAGATGAAGTGGCGGGCTGGGCTTGGCCTGGCTCACTATTGGCACCTCCCCTTTTCCTTTTTGCACCCCCTGGCCCAATTTCTTGTACTTTTATATTTTTGAATTTTTATTTTCATTTCTGAATTTATTTATTTATTCCCAAATATAAAAAATGCTCAAAAATATTTTCATAATTTTTTCACATTTATTTTGCATTTTATTTTTATTTTTTCTAACATAGAAAACATTTCTAAATACTTTTATCTTATTTATTAAAACTTGAAAATAATATATAAATTATACTTTTATTTTTATTCTTTATTTTTATTCACACATAAAATATTTTTCAAAATATATTTTATTTTAGTTTATCATAGTTAATACAAAAAATACATATATAAATATATACTTTCATTTTATTAAATACTTTAGAATAAAAAATACAAAATATTACTTTTTTTACTTTTATTATTATTTATACTAAAAAATACTTTTTCTAAGTATATTTTATTTTTGTATATATTAATATATTTTATTGTATATAAATAATATAATGTATTTATTTTCTTAAAGAAATTAGGGTTTTACCCTTAAACAAATAAAATTAATCTTTTTTATTTATTTCTTTATTTTTTACATCAAATACTTTCACATACATAAACAAACAAAAACCTTTTTTTTGCATAATTCGTATTATTTGATATATTTATTTATTTTGTTTATTTAAATATTGTCCATTTAATATTTATACATTTTGAATTCAATTTGGATGTAATAGTAAATTAGGGTTTATATTTCTTGTCAAATACCCCCCCATTCAAAGATTGTACCCCCATCCCCATAATCATGTTGTAATAGCTTAGACTTTTAAATTCTCACATTTTACGCTTTTAATTATGCCATGATTAGAGAATTAGGGTTTGTATGCAAAAATCCAAAATCAACAAGTAGCTTGACCTAATCAAAGATAAAAATGCATGAAAATCAAACACAATGCACACTTGCACCCCTAGGGTTACAATCCACTTGTTGCCTTAAAAATGGGCCATGTTATGCATGTTGGGTACTTTGGCAAAACAAAAACAAAACAAAAGATCATAGTCCCTCGATGACGCTACCTTGGTTGCCTAAACAAAATGATCAAGTCCCTCAAAAATTTGCCAAAGATACTTAACACAATTGCTATCATGGTCTATACGATGACCCGCGCATGTCCCGTTTAACATCCTAACACAAGGTTATTCCCCAAATGCAATGGTGAAATAACACTGTCAAAAAGGGTTAAAACATAAGAAAGATATTTGAGTAAAATATGGTAGATAACTCTTAGTTACTTGATCAAAAACTTGCAAAACATCCTTGCTATTTTCAAACACACCTCACAACACAATTTCAAAACATTTCCCAAATCAAACTTTCAAACATTGAAATCTTTTCAAAAGACAAAAACATCTTTGTATACATTCAAACAAGAATCATTACAAAGGTTGCCACAACGATGGCCTCTTTTCAAAACATCTTTCAAAACCATACACAAAGCACCATTTCAAACAATTGAAAAGCAAAAGCAAGTGATCTAAACAAGTAGCTAAGAGCCCATGGATAACCATGGATGAAAAGGGTGCTTGCACCTTCCCTTTTCATAATCTACTCCCCGAACCCAAGAAAATATCTCAAAGGTCTTTCTTGTGCTTTTTGACCTTTCCTTAGGATAAAATAAAAAGTCGGTGGCGACTCTTGCTAAACCGAAACATTTGCAAACACAAACGCAAAACCTCAAGTCAGTTCTCCCACCGTATCACAGAACTGGCGACTCTGTTGGGGAAAAACTTTAAAAGTGGAGTAACCTTAGGGTTTATATCACCTTTTCATGCTTATCTTGTTTGCTTTGTTTACTTTACATTTGTTTCTCTTGTTTGGGTTTTGAATCCTCCACCCGGATTTTTGGGAAACATTCATAGGTAAATAGCAATACGTTGTGGAAACTGTGCGGGGTATACCGACATGGTTGAAGCAATAGATATATTAGTGCGACATATTTGTGAGTACCGGTAGCCTTTGAGTGAATCAAAGAGAATACGGGGCCGCTGAGTGATGTCATGAAGCACTAATGAACTCTTAGAACCTTACTTGACCATCTTGGCCTTATTAGGGGTAGTGAGATGACCGGCTTTGGTGCAGTCCGAAGTTGGTAGATACTCGATACTACACTCATTGAGGGTTGTTTTCTTGGAATATTTCGGTCTCCGGTTAAGTGGCTAAACTGAAACAATGAACACAGAAAATAATCCAGTGATATTGAGCTCCTTAGAACCCGGTTACTATTTATAGGACAGGTTGAGCCAACTAACTTCAAGAGGGTACTTACCTATGAAACCTCATGCAAGCCTGAAACTAGGATCTTGTATGACTTGTTTGTACATATGCTTGTGCATACATCATGAACATCATAAAGCATCATATGCATCCACTAACCTTTTCAAGGGTTTGGATCTTCATCTTTGTTCTTGTTTTGTAGGTCATGGAATCTCTTCGCAGGAAAACAATTCAAGTCAACCTTGTGAGAATCCCTTCTCAACTCAGGGAGCTTACTTCCAGGATTCTAGAGAATTCTCTCTTCAGTGAAAGACATGTTAGACTTCTCAACTTGGTCAACTCCAACATTTAAGAGGATATGGTGAAAGTTCTTTTCCAGTTCTTTGACCTCCTACACCACTGTTTCACATTCCATGATTACCAACTAGTACCTACTTTGGAGGAATTTTCTCAACTCCTGAGAATTACTATTCTTCATCAACTACCCTACAACGGTACGGAAAAAGAATCGAATCCTGAAGATGTTGCTCAAGCCTTACACTTGCAACCATCTGATATTAAAGGTCATTGGGAAACCAGAAGTGGTGTCAAGGGTTTCTTGGCAAAGTTTCTGTTTGAGAAGGCACAAGACTGCTGGAATTCTCTAGATCTGCAAGCTTTTGAGGAGATTTTAGCACTTCTCATCTATGGGTTGGTCTTGTTCCCAAACCCTGATCAACTTATAGATGTGAATGCTGTCAAGATTTTCATGTCTCGGAATCCTGTGCCTACATTGCTTGGGGACATCCTACACTCATTTCACACACGAACAATGAGGAAAAGAGGTGTTCTCATGTGTTGTACTCCTCTTCTAGCAAGGTGGTTTATTTCTCACCTTCCCCAAACAGTTTTGAAGAATGAGCAGGGTTTAAGGTGGTCACAATGGTTGATGACCCTCATACATTCTGATGTTCATTGGTGTTCTCGGTCTAGAGAAAATGTCATCATCATTGATCGTTGCGGAGAATTCCCTAATGTCCCACTACTTGGCATTAGGGGAGGCATTACCTACAACCCCTGTTTAGCTCTGAGACAATTTGGGTATGCCCGAAGGGATGGCCCTCATGATATGCTGATTCCTGACTTGGTTTTTGACTTCGACAACGACGCTCAAGGACTTCGACAAAGGTTTATCCAAGCTTGGAGGATGTTCAACAAGGTAGACAGTAAGACACTGGGGCACAAGAATTCCATCCCCCTTGAGCCTTACCTCAAGTGGGTACGAACCCGCGCCCAAAGTCTTATGATGCCTTACCCATCCATTCTCCCCGTGATCAAAGAGCCTGTTAGGGAAGGAGAGGTTCCATACACCCTCCTACATCCTGACATGCCAACATCATTGGAAGAATTGCAAAAGAGTTGGATACAACTCAAGGAAGAACGGAACACTTTTGAAGCCAGCTTCTATGCCAGTGAGAAGAAGGTTTTGGAACTTACCCGCCGACTTCACAAAGAGGAGACTCTCAACACTTACATCGCTCCAAAGAGGATGCGCAACGTCTTTTTACATTAAGAATTTTGTAATATTTTGCCCATGGGGCATTTATGTACTAACAAATTTCTTCTTATTAATATGACGTGTGTTCTTTTTGTTTACAACAAATTTGAATTTATGAATCCTTGAATGCATTACATGAATAACATATCATTCATCATATGCATAAACAGGTCTTCACACCAGGTTTCCTTATCTTTCTGCTATTTATTTCAGCGATATGGATATAGAGCAGACGGTTAAAGATCTACAAGCACAGAATTCGCAATTCCAACAACTCCTCATGACCTTAGCAAAGGGTCAAGAGGATCTTAAAGCACTGTTAGAGAAAGAGAAAGAACCAGAAAGGAAGAAAAAGAAAAGAGTTGGGGTAGCCACTATGTGAAGAAGATTTGAGGATCAAGCTAGGAGAGTTCTGGAATTCCCCTCGACGTCTGACGAAGGGGTTGGTAAAGGAAAAGGAGTTGCAATGCCCTCCAAATATGAAGCTGAAGAAGAAGAAGAGGAAGAGGATGAAGATTAATCTGAACAGCAATACCCTCCGGTGGATGATAAGTATAAAAATCTTGAGGATCGGTTGGCAGCCATGGAGTTGCAAAGGGTGCCTGGGTTAGATTTCGAAGAACTAGGGTTGGTTGCTGGGATCGTCATTCCTCCCAAGTTCAAAGTACCTACATTTGCTAAGTATGACAGTTTGTCCTGTCCGAAGATGCATCTGAGATCCTACGTCAAAAAGATCCAACCTCACTCTTCTGATAAGGATCTATGAGTCCACTTCTTTCAAGATAGTTTGTCGGGTACGCAATTGGACTGGTTCTATCAACTTGAGAGATCTGATGTTCATAACTGGGAAGATTTGGCTGCTGCTTTCTACCGACAATACCAATACAACGCAGATTTAGCGCCTACTCATACTCAACTACAGAGTATGGGTATGGCCTCTAATGAGGGATTTAAGGAGTATGCCCAGAAGTGGCGAGATTTGGATGGAAGGGTGCAGCCACCATTGTCGGATAGAGAGTTGGTTGACATGTTTTTAGGGACTCTGTCAGGTCCATTCTTCAATCACTTGATCAAGAGCTCATCTGCAGGGTTCACCGAATTAATTCTGACCGGCGAAAGGGTCGAAGTTGGCATTAAGAGTGGTAAAATTTAGAAGGATGCCTCCGCTTCCACTGCTATTAAGAAGACCTTCTCAGCCAAGAAGGAAGTTTCTGCTATTCATACCCAGAGAAACCAAGGGACAATGGAGCACCGACCAACGGTAGGGGCTGTGATGATCCAGAACTCTTCATCAGATCAACCTCGAAGCAATCAACCAAGGGCTAATCAGCAAAGGGTAGAAAGGCCACAACGGTAATTCACCTGAATCAATATGACACCGGCTCAAGTCCTCCCTCATCTGTTAAAGCTGAACCTTACCAACTTAAAAGAAGCGCCGAAAAACCCCAATACCTCTTCTCCTTATTATCATTCCAATGCAAAATGTGCATACCACTCGGACAGTGTAGGGCATGATACCAACAATTGTTGGGCTCTTAAAAACAAGATCCAAGATCTGATAGATGCCAAGGAAGTAGAGTTTGATGCGCCCGAAAAACCTAATGTGATATCCGCTCCTATGCCAAAGCATGGTCATAATGTTCATGCCATTATGGAAGATCTTCATGTTACCGCTGTTGATGACCTATTGACTCTGTTGCCAATGATTAAAGTGAATTTGTTGAAAGCCGAGATATTCCCAGGCTGTGAAAAAGACTGTTACTACTGTTCAACCATGCAAACCGAATGCCCACTATTGAAATCAGGCATCCAACGCCTGATGGATACCCAAGAGATCCTCTTTCAGAAAACTCTTGTTGCTACTATCATTCATGTTACTCCTGTTACCTTTGTTACTCCAATCAATGACATTGCTATAATCACCATCTCTGACAATCTTTCCAAGACCTGCAAAAGGCCTGTTAAGATTACACCTGATCCTAAGTTTGTACCGCTGAAAATTACCATGCCGGGGTCAATCCCATATAAGTCCAACAAAACGATACCATGGAATTACGGAGGAGAGATCTTCTACCATGGTATCAAGCAGATCAAATCAGCCGAAGAGAATTTCGATGATGAAACCCCTGACATAGGGAATATTGCAGGGACAAGCAAGATAACTCGTAGCGGAAGGATCTTCTCTCTGGAGATTTCTCCTCCACGGGCAGTTTTCGGACCCTCAAGAGCTTATGTGCTTGTCAAGCCATTTGTGCAAAGTCCGGTAATTGAAGAAATTGATGCTCCCGAACTTGAACCCTCTGCTGTCACCACCGATAAAGGTAAGGGGATCCAAGAAGTTCCTGTCAGGATGAAGGCTCAGACTTTGGTTATCCCCGAAACCACCCAAAAAGAGATGGAAGAAATCTTAAAGATAATTAAGAAGAGAGACTATGATGTCGTCGAACAGTTGGGGCAAACCCCTTCCAAAATCTTTATGCTGGCTCTCTTACTCTGCTCCGAGGCTCATGCCAAATCCTTGATCAAATTCTTAAAGATGGCACACGTGCCTCAAGAAACTTCTACGGACCAGTTTCAAGAGTGCGTGGCTAGCCTTACAACCGACAATGGTCTTGGTTTTTCTGATGCTGATTTGACCCCTAAGGGAAGAAAGCATAATGATGCGCTGCATGTCTCGGTAAAATGCAGGGGGACCACACTTGCTCATGTTCTGGTTGATACCGGTTCATCTTTAAATGTTCTACCAAAAAAGGCGTTGGACAGATTAGACTGTGAAGGTTTGACGCTAAAGCCCAGTAACATCATTGTTAGAGCCTTCGACGGTTCTAAGCGGATGGTTCACGGAGAAGTGGACATTCCAATCAAGGTGGGAACCTAAGTTTTCAACTCCACGTTTTATGTGATGGACATCCGTCCTTCATATTCATGCTTGTTGGGGAGGCCATGGATCCACAACGCTGGGGCAGTCACTTCTTCTCTACACCAAATGCTAAAATATCCAATCCAGGGTAAGATCATAACGGTTCATGGTGAGGAGGAGTATATGATAAGTCACCTTAACTCTTTCCTCTATGTGGAGTTAGATGGTGAATTCATAGAAACACCTTTCCAACACTTTGAAGAGGTTTCTCCTGAGGTCGCGGTAGCAAAGACAATGATTGATATGCCTATCCTTACCAAGCCTGTGTACCGAATGTCATCCCTTAAAGATGTTGAGGCTGTAATCAAAGAAGGAGGAAGTACAGTGTGGAGGCAACTGCCAGATTTTCCTCACAAGAAAGATAAGTTCGGATTGGGTTTCACTGCTGCTAGCCAGAAAGCTATGCGTCGCTCCCGGGCTGGAGGACCGCCACTGAAAATCACTCATCACGGAGTTCATGCTTTAGAAGATGATGAAGAAGGAGGCAATTTTGAAGATTGGATCTTTCCAACTATTGAAGGAGGATTGAACAACTGGGAGGCGAAAGACTTTGTTCCCATTATTTTCATCAATCAGTAATTTATCTTTGAACATTTCCTGTTTGGTCTGTAATAATTAAACAATTCGTACACTCTTTTCTCCTTATGCCTTACCCGGGGCATATAGGTCCATTTTTAAGGGTTTTGATTCTTCATTTTCATATGCCATTTTTAATGAATCATGGAAGTTTTCATCTATAAACTGTTGTGTTCATTTTCTTTCCTTTTACATTTTATTTTGTTTAAGGATGGCTATCCCTTACACACACCCACACTCACAAAATGTAGGTACCCATCCACTCTAGATTCCATGGGTGACTATTCTGCTTTGGCCTTCAGTGACTCTGAAGATTTGGTCAATCATGCTGAGTACGAAGGTGATGAAGACTGTGAAGTGCCTAGAGATTTAGCTAGACTTTTGCAACAAGAGGAAAGGGCTATTCTGCCCCATGAAGAGTTGTTAGAGACTATCAATTTGGGAACAGAGGAGGACAAGAAAGAGGTTAAAGTGGGTGCCAACCTGGAGCCAAGTGTCAAAGAGCGCTTAGTTCAGTTGTTGAATGAATATGTTGAGATCTTCACCTGGTCCTATGAAGACATGCCGGGACTGGATACAAATATTGTGGTTCACCGTCTCCCTACAAGAGAAGATTGTCCGCCAATCAAACAGAAAGTCTGCCGAATAAGGCCCGACATGTCCGAAAAGATCAAAGCTGAAGTGATGAAACAGTTCAATGCTGGCTTTCTGGCTGTTACTTCCTATCCACAATGGGTTGCTAACATTGTGCCCGTGCCTAAGAAGGACGACAAAGTCAGAATGTGTGTGGACTACAGAGATTTAAATAGGGCTAGCCCTAAAGATGATTTTCCACTACCACATATTGACATCTTGGTTGACAACACAGCTCAACACAAGGTATTCTCTTTCATGGACGGATTTTCAGGGTACAACCAGATCAAGATGGCCCCCGAAGACATGGAGAAGACTACTTTTGTTATGCAGTGGGGTACCTTCTGCTATAAAGTGATGCCATTCAGACTGAAGAATGTCGGGGCAACCTATCAGCGAGCCATGGTAGCTTGGTTTCATGACATGATACATCATGAGATTGAAGTCTACGTAGACGACATGATAGCCCATTCACAGACAGAAGAAGAGCACCTCGACCATCTGCAGAAGCTGTTTGTCAGGTTAAAGGAATATAAGCTCAGACTGAACCCTAGCAAGTGCACTTTCGGAGTTAGGTCCGGTAAACTTTTGGGATTCATCGTCAGCAACAAGGGCATTGAGGTTGATCCTGCTAAAGTCAAATCTATACAAGAAATGCCTGACCCCCACACTGAGAAGGAGGTTAGTTGTTTCTTGGGACGCTTAAACTATATTGTAAGGTTCATCTCTCACCTAACATCTACATGTGAGCCAATCTTCAAGTTGTTGAAGAAAGATCATGTGGTTGAATGGAACAATGATTGTCAAGTTGCTTTTGATAAGATCAAGGAGTATTTGCTGGAACCTCCTATCTTGATGCCACCCATCGAAGGAAGGCCTTTAATCATGTATCTGACTGTTTTGGATAATTCAATGGGGTGCGTATTGGGCCAACATGACGAGTCTGGCCGAAAAGAGCATGCCATTTATTACCTTAAAAAAAGTTTACCGGCTGTGAGACTCGCTACTCACTGCTCGAGAAAACTTGTTACGCTTTGGTATGGGCTGCTCGCCGGCTAAGGCAGTATATGTTGACACATACCACTTTGCTGATTTCCAAGATGGATCCGATCAAGTACATCTTCGAGAAGCCTGCTTTATTCGGAAGGATCGCTAGATGGCAGATGATCCTGACTGAGTATGATATCCAGTACACAACCCAAAAAGCTATAAAGGGGAGTGTACTAGCTGACCATCTAGCTCATCAAGCCGTCGAAGACTACCAATCTATGAGGTTCGACTTCCCTGACGAGGACATTATGACATTGGACAACATTGAAGGTAACGGACCGTATGAGGGACCTGAACAAGGATCCCGATGGACCATGTACTTTGATGGTGCTTCAAATGCACTTGGCAACGGTATTGGCGCGGTACTTATTTCTCCAGAAGGTTACCATACACCTTTCACTGCGAGACTCTGCTTCAGCTGCACCAACAACATGGCAGAATATGAAGCTTGTATCTTTGGTCTCAAGGCTGCAATTGACCTAGGAATCAAAACTCTGATCGTATTTGGGGACTCAGCTTTGGTTATCAGTCAAATCAAAGGAGAATGGGACACTACACATCCTAATTTCATCCCATACAAAGAACATGTCTTGACATTGTTGCCTCATTTCGAGCAGATTACCTTTGAGCACTTCTCGCGAGAAGAAAATCAGCTAGCGGATGCTCTGGCTACAATGTCCTCCATGTTTAAACTCAACTGGGATAATGAGGCTCCCCAAATCACCATCGAGCGAATGGACGAACCTGCGCACTATCATGAGATTAATACCGAAGAAGTAGTGCAACAACCTTGGTTTCATGAAATCAAAAGGTATCTCCAGACTCGAGAATACCCTGAAGGAGCTTCAGTCAATGACAAAAAGTTCTTAAGGAGATTTGCTACCAAGTTCTTCCTGGGCAATGGTATCTTATATAAGCGCAGCCATGATTGTGTTCTACTTCGTTGTGTGGACAAGGCTGAAGCTGAGTTGATCATGACTGAAATACATAGCGGCACATTTGGCACCCACTTAAGCGGACATACGATGGCTAAGAAGATTCTGCGGGCAGGCTACTACTGGTCTACCATGGAAGCTGATTGTCATCAACATTCCCGTACTTGTCACAAATGCCAAGTCTATGCTGATAAGGTACATATTTCTCCAGTTCCTCTCAACATTCTAATGGATCCTTGGCCATTCGCGATGTGGGGAATCGACATGATTGGAGAGATCAAACCTACAGCATCCAATGGACACCGTTTCATCCTGGTGGACATTGATTACTTTACCAAGTGGGTCGAAGCGGCTTCCTTCTCCTCCGTTACAAAGAATGTGGTTGCCCGCTTCATTAAGCAGAACCTCATATGCCGGTATGGTATCCCCGACAAGATCATCATGGACAACGGTACAAATTTGAACAACAATGTGATCACCGCTCTATGCGAGCAGTTCAAGATTCAACATCACAATTCATCTCCCTATCGGCCAAAGATGAACGGTGTTGTTGAAGCCGCGAACAAAAATATCAAGAAGGTCATTCAAAAGATGACAGTCACATACAAGGACTGGCATGAGATGTTACCGTTTGCTCTGCACGGATATCGCACCACGGCGCGTACTTCAACTGGGGCAACCCCATTTTCTTTGGTATATGGCATGGAGGTTGTTCTACCTATGGAAGTTCAGACCCCTTCTTTGAGGATTATGAAGGATGTTGGTTTAAATGAAGACGATTGGATTCAGACCCAGATTGATCAAATCAATTTAATCGACGAGAAGCGACTTACTGTTGTTTGTCATGGTCAGACGTATCAAAAATGGATGATCAAGGCTTTCAACAAGAAAGTCATGCGTCAGGTATATCAAGTCGGAGATCTTGTAATCAAGCGGATCATCTTGCCGCAAAGTGATCCCAAGGGAAAATAGACTCCTACTTATGAAGGACCGTTTGTGATAAAGAACATATTTTCTGGTGGGGCAATGATTCTGACCACCATCGATGGCGACGACCTGTCGCACCCTGCGAACACAGACATAGTCAAAAGATACTACGCATAAAACGACCCGACAAGTTGAAAATCCGAAAGGACGGCTTGGGCAAAAATGGGAATCCCGGTGAATAGAAAACCCGAAAGGGCGGTTCAGGCAAAAATTAGGGATAAATAAAAAAATCTGTACACCCGGCAAGTTGAAAACCCGAAAGGGCGACTTGGGCAAAAAAAGGGTTTCCCGGTGGACTGAAAACCCGAAAGGGCGGTCCAGGAAAAAGTTAGGGAATTAAAGTGTATGACTATGTCTCGTCAGATCACTTTAAGGACAATCTCTTCACGACCAAACTCCAAGCTTCTGATCAATCCAATCATCCGCAGACGAAGCACCGAATGGACAAGATACTCAGAGTTGTGAAGGCTATAGCAGAATGGGAACCCCATGGAATTGCTACACATAGCCATCTTTCTTTGTATAAAATTTTTCTCAATTTTTCGACAACATTCTCTTACTAGGATATCTGTCTCCTTTGTACAAAAATACTTACAAAAGATAATACAAAGATACTTCAAAGTGCAGAAATTTTCTTGCCTTTCCTTTCTTTTTACACTTATGTTTTATTTGAAAACGTCCAATGGCTTGTTAAATAGGCATATGCATTTGAATATAATCACTGTTTACAAATAAAACAAAATAAGAAAGGATAATTATTGATAGGTTGAAAGTATAGGAAAACCTCTTTAGGCTATTCCAGAAGAAATTCCCTACAGTATGTTATTCGGATCCTCAACAAATCTAGAACCTTGAAATACATATCCCCAGCGGAGTTAATTTTCAAAATTCCCCTCAGAGCTAAGTTTCTAAAGCTCCCAATCCCCAGCGGAGCCCGAAAACTTTGAACTACAGATCCCCAGTGAAGATGAAGCTTTCTTCCCTAGTGGAGTCCAAAAAATTCAAATCTTAAACCCCGATGGAATACTATCCAACTTCCTCTGATTCCCCAGAGGAGTTCTCCCCAAAACAGGAATCCCCAGTATATTAGCATACAACCCAAGCTCTTGATTTCCCCGATAGGATAAGCATTCTCCCCACAGAGTTATTTCCCAGCAAGACGAAGATTCTGGTTCTCATTTCTCCAGCTGGAGCCTCCCAGGTTTTAATTCCCCATTAGAGATCGTCAGAGTTGTCCTCATTTACCCCAGAAAGACATGAAGGATTCTTACAACCCCACAGAGGTTGTCAAGGTTTTTGATAATCCCCGCAGGTTTCCAAGGATTTTATGTCCCCAACAGTAGTCCAAAGGATTTCTCAGCAATCAAAGATTTTTTGGAATCCCCAGCATCGGTCAAGGATTTACTTTCCCCGGCAGCAGTCAAAGATTTCATTATCTTTAGCCATCAAGGATTTATTTTCCTCAGCAAGACAGCTAATCAGCTTACATGCGCATACATTACATTCATACATCATGAATGTTTATAGAACACATTTTATTGCATCATACATGGCATGCAACATAACTTTGTGTTTTAGCTAACATTTTACCCTTTCAGGATAAAATTAAAAAGCTATCGTTAAACAAATATTCAAAGATTTCAGATACAGTATGGATACACCCCAGACACGGCGGTCATTCTATTACTCATTCAGAATTTCAAGTCAAGATAGAGTATGGATACACCCTAGACACGGCGATCGTTCTACTACTCATTCAGACTTCAGCAATCAGATACAGACTAGATACGCTCCAGACATAGAAGCCATTCTATTTCTCATTCAGATTCAACTATCAAATTCAAATTCAGATGCACTCCAGACATGGGAGTCATTGTGTCACTTACCCAGATCCCAGTTACAGTTCAAATACACTCCAGACACGGAAGTCATTCTGCTACTCATACAGATCTCAAGTACAGATACAGTCCAGATACACTCCAAACACGACAGTCATTCTGATGTTCATTCAAGAATCAAATACAGTTACAGCTTGGATACACTCCAGACACGGATGTCATTCCTTTGCTCATACCAATCTAATCTCCAAATACAACTCAGATACGTTCCAGATGCGGATACCATTCTGATGTTCATTCTACTGATATTCAACAAATATTGGATGACATCTCTAAGCCCATCTCCATCAAGATTCTAGCACCTCCAAATGGCATCTTTAAGCCCATTCCCTCAAACTGCATTTTTGACGAGTGCAAATTTACGGGCACCTAGTGTCCAATCCTCTTTTACCTTCGAGTCACGAAAGGCAAACTTGCCAATCTAACTCTTCAGGTTCAAGAAGATTGAACAGGGGCAACTGTTGTACCCCAAAATTTTCCCTCTCATTTTATCAACATTTCTCATCACAAGGCTCTTTGAATTCAAGATCAAGCTAGGGTTTGCTCTGCTCAAGACATCTCCTTGCACTGATGACCTAAATTAGGGTTTAAGGTTGCACAGGATTTTTTTGACCTACAACGCCCAAAGTGATTTTCATACTTCATGTTGGACTCATAAGTTTGTCCATAACAAGTTTCAAGCCTTGAATCAAATTTTTGCCCAGTGAATTGGACAGTTGACCTAGAAATCAGTTGTATTGGGGAAAAAGTCAACTGTGGAATTTACAGTCAAACCTCATGAATTTTGACCCACATCAACATTATCAACTCATATGAACCATTTGATCAGGTTTGGACTACAACTCCACAAGAAATTTGATTAGATCACCAAAAGGGCAAAATGGTCATTTTTAGGGTTTTGACTGTACAAAGGCAATTTCTGACTTGTTGACCTAGCCAATAGCAAATTAGGCTCAACCATGGACTCAAGGACTCAATGGCATCATCTTAACCTATTCAACAAGTTCAAAAGATCTCAATTGCATTGGATTGACAGATGAATTTTTCAGTCAACTGATCAAAATTTGATTGTACACTGAAAAGTCAAACTTTGACTTTTTGGTCAAAGTCAAGTGCCAAGGGTCATTTTTCATCAAGATATGTCAAAGAATGAAACTTGTTCATCAAGAAACCCAAAATTGCAAATTAGGGTTTAAAGTTGAAAATTTTCATAACTTAGAATTTTTCTAAGTTATGAAATTTTCTTAATTTTTCCTAACTTTGCCCCACATTTTCACCATGATGCAATTGGATTCAAACAAAACCTCCAACATGAAAGTTGTATTCATCCACAAAGTCTACAAATTTGATTCACAAAGTTTTCTCAAAAGAAGCTTGGATCTCAAGTTATAATTTTTGGAACAAGGGTCCCTAAAACTTTTAACTTAGTGAAATTTTGCCCTAGTTTAGGCAGGATTTTGACCTATCTTCTTGGTGATTTTTCACATAGTTCCACTTGGAATCTCAAGTTGCATTTCAAAGATCTATTATAGAGCATGTTGCAAGCTTTCCAAATTGTCCAAGAACTCCTCAAACACATTTGTGGTTAGGGAGAATCGAAGGCTTGAAGTTGGCAAAAACTCACTTTTCATCCATGGCATATTCATGTTCATACAAGTTGCAATTTCAAGTCAGCATGCCTTACACTAGTTTACAGGCCTCTAAACCACTTCACACTCCATAATAAATGCAAATCCATCAGTCTAAGCTTTTGTTTTGGTCATTTGGACATTGTACACAAGATTAAGCCCTAAGTAGAAAAAGGCAAATTTCCATTTTTGCTTAAATCATGCTTTATGTCAAAACTGATTTCTTAAGCATTGATCCAAATCTTTTGAAGCTAATCAAATCCACAAGTTGGAGGGGCCAAGGACAATGTATGCAAGCATAAGGATAGCCTGTACAGGCCTGTTCCAATCACTTCCACATTTTACTTCAAAAACAAGAAACTTGTCAAAAACTTGAGAACTAGAAAACCAACCAAGAGAAACTTATGCAAACAGTTTGAACATCTTTCTCATACCCCTTTGAGCTAGAAACACGATTGCTTGAGCCTCTAAACACCCCATAGCCAGAAATCACATTCCCTTGGCAAAATAGGTCAGAATCTGCAACTTGAGTTCTACAGCTCATTTGGCTCGTGCGTTTTTCCCCAAGTTGCTTCAAACACCTTCCATTCAACTCATCCAAGTTATCCCAAACCTCAAACACCAACTGTAACTCCATTTACAGTGTTTTCCATTTTCATTTTGAGCTTGTGTAGGTTGAGTTCTATAGGCTTATTCAAGGACATTCAAGACAAGCAGGTTATTGGAGAAGGTCAAGTGAAGTTCAAGCAAGCTCCCAGACATCTCAAGCCTTTTTGAAAAGCACTACATTGCCCTACACGAAGTCAGCTGAAACAGGTTTTTTCCCAACTTCCTATCTCTCTATTTAGGAACATTTAGCTTTAGGTTTGTGAATAAAAAATGTAGTATTCATTGCCATGAAGTTGTACATATGCTCAGTTTCCATTTATATTAAGTGTGCTAAGAGAATTTCATCCATGAACATGCTGAAAAAACTAGGTCGGATTTTAGGGCCAGAGAAATTCTCTCTGGTCTTTGAGAGTTAAGACAAGTTGTTTATATGGTTGGAATCGTCTTGAAATTCTCTACAAGTTTGATGTTATGTGTTTTTGCAATAGAGCTCGTATGCAGGATGTCCATGTTGGATAACAGGCGCGCGCGTTTTTTTTAAAAGCTGAAGGTTGAAGATGAAGTTGTGGGCTGGGCTTGGCCTGGCTTACTATTGGCACCTCCCCTTTTCCTTTTTGCACCCCCTGGCCCAATTTCTTACACTTTTATATTTTTGAATTTTTATTTTCATTTCTGACTTTATTTATTTATTCCCAAATATAAAAAATGCTCAAAAATATTTTCATAATTTTTTCACATTTATTTTGCATTTAATTTTTATTTTTATTTTTTCTAACATAGAAAACATTTCTAAATACTTTTATCTTATTTATTAAAACTTGAAAATAATATATAAATTATACTTTTATTTTTATTCTTTATTTTTATTCACACAAAATATTTTTCTAAATATATTGTATTTTAGTTTATCATAGTTAATATAAAAAATATATATATAAATATATACTTTCATTTTATTAAATACTTTAGAATAAAAAATACAAAATATTACTTTTTTTACTTTTATTATTATTTATACTAAAAAATACTTTTTCTAAGTATATTTTATTTTTGTATATATTAATATATTTTATTGTGTATAAATAATATAATGTATTTATTTTATTAAAGAAATTAGGGTTTTACCCTTAAACAAATAAAATTAATCTTTTTTATTTATTTCTTTATTTTTTACATCAAATACTTTCACATACATAAACAAACAAAAACCTTTTTTTTTGCATAATTCGTATTATTTGATATATTTATTTATTTTGTTTATTTAAATATTGTCCATTTAATATTTATGTATTTTGAATTCAATTTGGATGTAATAGTAAATTAGGGTTTATATTTCTTGTCAAATACCCCACATTCCCATAATCATGTTGTAATAGCTTAGACTTTTAAATTCTTGCACTTTACGCTTTCAATTATGCCGTGATTAGAGAATTAGGGTTTGTATGCAAAAATCCAAAATCAACAAGTAGCTTGACCTAATCAAAGATAAAAATACATGAAAGTCAAACACAATGCACACTTGCACCCCTAGGGTTACAATCCACTTGTTGCCTTAAAAATGGGTCATGTTATGCATGTTGGGTACTTTGGCAAAACAAAAACAAAACAAAAGATCATAGTCCCTCGATGACGCTACCTTTGTTGCCTAAACAAAATGATCAAGTCCCTCAAAAATTTGCCAAAGATACTTAACACAATTGCTATCATGGTCTATACGATGACTCACGCCTGTCCCGTTTAACATCCTAACACAAGGTTATTCACCCAATGCAATGGTGAAATAACACTGTCAAAAAGGGTTAAAAACATAAGAAAGATCTTTGAGTAAAATAGGGTAGATAACTCTTAGTTACTTGATCAAAAACTTGCAAAACATCCTTGCTATTTTCAAATACACCTCACAACACAATTTCAAAATATTTCCCAAATCAAACTTTCAAACATTGAAATCTTTTCAAAAGAGAAAAACATCTTTGTATACATTCAAACAAGAATCATTACAAAGGTTGCCACAACGATGGCCTCTTTTCAAAATATCTTTCAAAACCACACACAAAGCACCATTTCAAACAATTGAAAAGCAAAAGCAAGTGATCTAAACAAGTAGCTAAGAGCCCATGGATAACCATGGATGAAAAGGGTGCTTGCACCTTCCCTTTTCATAATATACTCCCCGAACCTAAGAAAACATCTCAAAGGTCTTTCTTGTGCTTTTTGACCTTTCCTTAGGATAAAATAAAAAGTCGGTGGTGACTCTTGCTAAACCGAAACATTTGCGAACACAAACGCAAAACCTCAAGCCAGTTCTCCCACTGTATCACACCTACCATGTGCCATCACCAATCTAAGCGCCAGATGGCCAATGGCCAGATCTGATGGCCAGAGATTGAAGGTTCATCAAGTGGCCAGTCAACATGCTTGTACCAGATCCAAAAAGTCAAACGGGCTAGCTGATAATGGGCCTACAGAATTGCTTCTCATACCCTAAAATCAGGCCCAACACCCCTCTCTCTTCTATTTATTTTATTTTGTTTTATTAATTATTTTTATTTTATTTATTTAATTTTCTAACCAATCACAAAATTCTGTTTTTATTAAATAAAATCTCAAAAAATAAATTTTATTTCAATCAAATTTTTAACTTTTATTTTTCTTAATAAATTTATTAATTGATTAGGTTTTTAATTAGGAAACTTTAATTCTTTTTTTTTTGTAAATAAATAATTAATTAGATTTAATTAGATATTAACCACTAATTTAATCATTTTTAATTTCCTTCCTAAATAATCAAAAAACTCCAAAAATAATTTATTTTTCATTTAATTAATTTATTAATTAATTTAGTAATTAATTTAGGTTTAATTTCTTTTCTCAAATGAAAAACAATAAAAATATATTTTCTTTAACCAAAAGGGTCAAAACCCTATTTCGCACTCGATTTAATTTCCCGCGCGCTTTATTTATTTTTTATCCAATAATGTACCTGTTTCCGGATGGTAATAGTTAAATAGGACTTTTAATTATTTTTATTGCTTTATTTTATTTTTCAAAGGGTTTGTCTTTGGCGATGTAAATACCCGACGTCTTGTAATTTAAATTCCGCATTTTATTTCCGCAAGTTATAACTGCTAGATGTTTGATAATAGGGTTTGCATGACAAGACTGAATGTTAATCTTAAAATCAAATTAGATCACCCTTAACATGTACAAAGATAAAAATAATTGAAAATGACACACTCGCACATGCGCACTCTTAGGGTATACCCCACTTGGTTGCCTTCGTACGCGGTCATTGAGTATAGGTCACTTTAGAGGTCGTCCTCTTGTCTAAAAGATCATAGTTGCCTCGAAATGGTTGCCTCGGATATTGTTGCCTCAAACAAATGATCTAAGACATTAGGGTTACCGCTAAGGCGTCTTAACATTGCTTTAGTGGCCGTATGTCCCTCATTCGAATTGACCCTCAAATTCCAACGACGGTGCTACCTACTCACTAATAGTGGGATAGCATTGTCTAAAGGACATTAGCATAGAACGATTCCTTTTTCGAGTAGGTAGATGGTTCTTAGATACTTGCTCTTTCAAAACAAAATACATTTTTCACACTTACACTCCTTTCAAACAAAGTTTTCAAAAAAAACTTCATTACACTCTTGAGGACAGAAGCAAGAGTTAAATCGAAGTTTTAAAACAAAAACTTTTTCAAACCCACAAGCACAAAGAAAGCAATTTTGAAAACAATTGAGCAAGTACCTAAGAGCCCGTGGATAACCACAGATAGAAAGGGTGCTAACACCTTCCCTTTCTATAATCTACCCCCCGAACCCGAGAAACATCTCGAAAAAGGAATTTTTATGTGCTTTTTTCCTTTCCTTGTTGGATAAAATAAAATTCGGTGGCGACTCTTGCTTACTGCGACATTTCGCGAAAACAAACGCAAAACGCAAACCAGCATTCCAAAAATAGTCAGTTCTTCCCACCGTATCACAATGAGGATCAGAATAACATCTATATCTGGATCGTATCTAAATTGTATCTGAAAGTTGAAACTAAATGAGTATCAGAATGGCATTCGTATCTGGATCATATCTGAACTGTATCTGAAAGTTGAATCTGAATGAGTATCAGAATGGAAATCGTATCTGGAGCGTATCTGAACTGTATTTGAAAGTTGAATTTAAATGAGTATCAAAATGGAATCCGTATCTGAACTATATATGAAAGTTGAACCTGAATGAGTATCAAAATGGCATTCGTATCTGGAGCGTATCTGAATTGTATATGAAAGCTGAATCTGAATAAGTATCAGAATGGAAACCATATCTGGAGCGTATTTGAATTGTATCTGAAAGTTGAATCTGAATGAGTATCAGAATGGCATCCGTATTTGGAGCGTACCTGAATTGTATCGGAAGGCTGAATGAGAAAGAGCCCGTGTAAGACTGCTTCATGATGAGCTCATGTAAAACTGCATCTGGAAATGAGAGGGAACCTGGGTAGGGTTTCTTCAGCTGGTCGAGTAGATAGTTGTCCTGTTTGATTTCATGTATTAATCTCTGACCTGAGAAAGAAAAATAGTTTTCCTGGCTTGTTACAGGTGTTAAACTTCAATCTCTTCATGTAGATAATTTTCCTGGCTTGTTACAGGTGTCAATCTACAATCATTCATCCACAAATAGTTTTCATGGCTAGTTATAGGTATTAATCTGAAACTTGAAAAAGTTGGTCGTTTGAGATAGTTGTCCTGTCTGTTTTTAGGTATTAATCTCTGGCCTGAGAAAGAAAGATAGTTTTCCTGGCTTGTTACAGGTGTTAATCTTTAATCTCTTCATGTAGATAGTTTTCCTGGCTTGTTACAGGTGTTAATCTATAATTAGTCGTCCACAAATAGTTTTCCTGGCTAGTTACAGGTATTAATCTGGAACTTAAGAAGGTTGGTCGTTTGAGATAGTTGTCTTGTCTGGTTTCAAGTATTAATCTCTGACCTGAGAAAGAAAGATAGTTTTCCTGGCTTATTACAGGTGTTAATCTTTAATCTCTTCATGTAGATAGTTTTCCTGGCTTGTTACAGGTGTTAATCTATAATCAGTCGTCCACAGATAGTTTTCCTGGCTAGTTACAAGTATTAATCTAGAGCTTAAGAAGGTTGGTCGTTTGAGATAGTTGTCCTGTCTGGTTTCAGGTATTAATCTCTGACCTGAGAAAGAAAGATAGGTTTCTTGGCTTGTTACAGGTGTTAATCTTCAATCTCTTCATGTAGATAGTTTTCCTGGCTTGTTACAGGTGTTAATCTACAATCAGTCATCCACAGATAGTTTTCCTGGCTAGTAATAGGTATTAATCTAGAACTTAAGAAGGTTGGTCGTTTGAGATAGTTGTCTTGTCTGGTTTTAGGTGTTAATCTCTGACCTTTTAAAGATCGTTGATGATAGTTATATGTTGATTTGATCTTTCCTGAAAAGGTAAAGAGTTAGCTACATGCAATGCAATGATGTATGAAATGCACAGTGCAATGATGTTATCAAAATAAAGAGATTGTGTCGTATGCACTTGTCATGTATGTAATATGATGCATGAAATGTGAAATGTTATTGGAATGTATTTTTGTCTTGGAAAATAAATCCTTGACAAATGTTGGGGAGTTTTAGGAGGCTGAATCCCGGATGACCGTTGAGGATGAAGAGTATGCCCATCTTCAAACCTTGCTTAGAATGTTTCCACTAGGGATTCTTGTTTTTGTTATTTGAGGATAAATCTGCTGGGGTGTTGATTTCGCTTGAGAAGAAAACTCTATGGAGAGTGTTGATTTCCATTTTGGGGAAAAAGTTCAGGAGTATTAGTCGTTCATTGCTCTACTAGAGAGTTATCTCTTTAAAGTTAGTTGTTATCTGGTCGGATTCCAGGCTTCGCAATGACTTGCTAGATGTGATCGGTGGATCTGGAACTGACTGTTTAATGTTGGTTCGCGAAATGTCGCAGAAGCAAGAGTCGCCACCGTCTTTTATTTTCTCCAAATGGAAAGGACAAAAGCACAGAAAAATTCCTTATAGAGATTGCTCTCGGTTCGGGAGGTAGATTTATAGAAAGGGAAGGTGTTAGCACCCTTTCTATCCACGGTTATCCATGGGCTCTTAGATACTTGCTCATTGTGTTTTCAAAATGGTTTGTTTGCTTTTCAACTGTGGGTTTGAAAAAGTTTCGTTTAAAATTTCAGTTCGACTCTTGTATCAGTCCTCAAGAGTGTTTGAAAAATTGCTTTTGAAAGCTTTTTGAAAGGTGTCGGTGTGAAAAGAAGTTTTTGATTTGTTTTGAAATTAGAGCAAGTATCTACGAGTCATCTACCTACCCTAAGGAATTCGTCTGTGTAAATGTCCTTAAAGTAGTGCCATCCCACCATTGAGAGGTAGGTAGCACCACCGTTGGATGTGTTCGGGTCAATTCGAGGGTTCGGGACATTGTGGTCACCAGAGCAATGGGAAGACACCTTAGAAGCTACCCTCATGCCATGTTCATGGACATGAGGACTTACTAAAACATCCTCTACTCGACGACCACTTTTCGAGGGGCAAGGCAACAGTGAGGCGTACCCTAGGGGTGGTGTGTGATTTGTGTGTCATTTTCAATTATGTTTATCTTGCCATGCATTGGTGATCTACGCTTTGTTTTTTTTTTATTTTTGGCATTCATTCTTTCATGCAAGTTATTAACAGTTAAAAGATGCGAGAAGGTAAAAGTCGTACGTTATTACAAAGGCGCGGGTCTACATCGCCAAATTAATCCAAGACCCGATTTGAAATAAAATAAAATGCGAAAAAAATAAATGTCCTAATTAATCTATTACAAGGCTTTGGAGTAATTACATGAAATTTATAAGAAAAGAAATAAAATAAACGCGCGAAACGAAATTATAATCGAAAGCGAGGGCGTTGGACCCTTTTAAAGAAATTAAATTACAATTAATGAAATTAATTAAATTAAATAAAGGAAAAAGACTTATTTTTTGATATTTTTTTGTACTTTATGAAATTAAGAAAATTAATGGAATTCTAAACTATTTTTAATTTATAAAAAAAAATGTTTAAGTTATACCTAGTTTTAACCTAATTATTTAATGATAAATTTATTTACAAAGGTAATTAATTACTAATAATAATGAGAAGAAATTTTAATTATTGAGAAAAAAAGAATAAAAAGCTAGAAACCCTAATTTTTATGTTTTTTAATTTATTTAAGAAAAGAAGTTAAAATTAAAACCTAAAATTAAAACTAAGTAAATTATTAAGCTTATTTATAAAATAATATTAATTAGTATTAACAAAACATATTTTTATTGTTTTATGATTTTCTGATTTTTTTGTATTTTATGAAAATTAATTTTGATGAATTAACTAAAATAAATAAAACAAATAAATAGAAAAAATAAAAAGAAAGAAAATGAAATGCAAACCAATGGGGGGTGTTGACCCCAATTTGGAGGTAAATTGAGCAATCAGGCCCAATGAATTCAAGCCTTTGGTGGACTTTTCAAGGACGCGTGTGGATCTGCTGACCAAGGTGCATGGTGGAGATCATGTGTTGGCCCTTGGATTTATCTCCTGAGACGCGTGGCAAGCTTCAGCGCTGGATGTTTGGTGGACCTCTGGACATGTTGAGTACCTAATCACGTTGCAAGAAAAAATAGAAAGAAATATGGGGGACCTGGGGATCGAATCCAGGTCCCAACGTTTATCACAATTGCCTTCAACCACTACACCACTCAGCGCGTTTGGAATATATATTGCAAAATAAATAACATAACGTAAAACAATGATTAGTGGTGTCCATCGCGCGAAAATTCAAACGCGCCTATGATCAGTGGACACGTCCTCCATCTTCTTCATGCTGCCTGTAAATAAAAAAGAGATAGCGGGGGTTTTGAACCCCCACTAAATGAAGAACATGAAAATAGCGATTAGAAATTGGCCAATGATAAATTGAGCGCGATGGGTGCTTTAGATTCGTTGGAATGCTACGAATTCAATGGTCCTGGTCTCATAGTCTGATTTTACCATATGCGAAAGTCCCCAATTTCACATCTTTGAAAACCTAGAAAGCTTCCATGGTAGATTCACATACTGGCCTTAAAAACTCAATTGAATGGCATGGTTAGCTTTAGAATGATTAAACTAGTACAAATTAAGCATTAGAAATCAAAAATATGGCATGAATTATGAGACACGATTATGAAAAAAGTTTGAGGAATTTTGACTTTATTCTACCACTTCTTGATGCGTGGGGACTGGAAAAGGATTCAGTTATGTCCAGGAAGACCTCAGCAAGCCTTTTGAATCGTTTGTATGCCTTGAATCACCTTGTAATGCAATTTTCAGTTTTGAACTTTTTGCCAAAAATGCAAAGTGTGTATTTGCTTTTGAGCGCAGCTTCCAGGTCTTGTGCCTTAGGGTTATCATGTGTACATATATGTGAATGTTTTAGGTCAACAAAACAAGCCCAATATCCATGGAATCAATGCTTTTGAATTTTGTGATTTTGCATAATCTTTTTCAATCTTTTTATCATGAAACCTAGCCAATTTGCATGGAATCTTTCTTCTTTGGGCATGCACGAAATCCTTAGGCCTTGATGAGAGATTATCCTGCACAAAAAGATTTGAAAACCTTATTTTAGTATTTTTCTTGTAATTAATTTTGATTAAATTAATTAAATAGATTAAATATTCAATTAATTAATTAAAAATAATAAAATAACTCCCCTTTGGGTCAATGGGTCGTGCATAGCTTTTGGATGATGATTCTTGGAAGAATTTGTGGCTCATTAGCAATTTTGAGGCATTTGAAGTAAAGTTGACTTTTCAAAATTCCCAAACATTTCCCAACTTCCACAAGGCATATCTTGCTCAATTTTTAAGATTTGATCATGTTCTTGGACATTTTGGAAAGGTCTTGAAGTCCTCTAACCAATGCGTTTGGTCCCATGTCATTTTGATTTACCAATCTCAAGTTATGGTCTTTGACTTAAAGTCCCTTTTTGTTGACTTTTGAAAATGACCTATAATGTTGAAATTGATAACTTTTTGTGAGAGCATTTCTTGGACTTGAAGTGTGAAGAGGAGTTGTAGGAAATGTCTTTCTCTTCAAAATGAGCTTTGGATGGAATTTTTCTGATAAACCATGTGGAAGTTATGCCTTGGTCAAGTTACAGTTGACTTTTTCAACTGTCCAAATATGGAAACTTTCGCATCTTAAGAGTTTTTGAGCCATACCTTGAAAATCATGATCAAGAATTGATCAAATGATGTTTGTGGCTTCAAAATAAGATGTTGACCAAAAATTTGAACTTTTGACTGTCAAATGACCATTTTGCCCCTACAGTTGACTGCTGAACAATTAGGGTTTCTGACTGTGCAATTTTGTGTTGTGAGTCTTGAAACTTGACATATGGATGTTTGACCATGTTTATAGGCATGTGGGACTTGTTTGGACCCTTGGAAACTTCAATTTCCTTCCCAGAACCAAAACCCTAGTTTTTGACTGTTAGGAGGCCCTTGAACTGTGCAACCCTTGGGGAGATTTTGAAGCATGCTCTTTGCAAATCTTGAAGAATATGGGAGGGCAAATTTTGGGGTACAACAGTTGCCCCTATTCAATCTTCTTAAACCTGAGGATGCAGATTGGCTGACGTGCCTTTCGTAATCCAAAGGTGGAAGATGATTGAACACTAGAGTGCCCAGAAATTTGCGCTCACATGTTAGTAGTGTGATGGTAGGAATGGGCTTATAGATGCCATTTGGAGATTGATGGATAGGGTGATGGGCTTATAGATGCCATGCTGAGAGGTGACGGATAGGTGGATGGGCTTATAGATGCCATCTGGATGTCGATCGCGTAAGAGATTCCTTAGCGAGAGCTTGCGTACCTGAAAAAGAAAATGATTACCTGGCCTGTTACAGGAGCTGGTCTTCAAACTCTTATGTAGGTGTGCCCTGACTGGTTACAGGAATTGAATCTGGAGCTTCAAAAGGTGATGAATGAACCAGGGATGGTTACTACCTCAACGGGACGGTGAGAGAACCTTGGACGATTACTACCTCAACAGGAACGCTGAGAGAATCTTGGGGCGATCACTACCTCAACAGGAACGCTGAGAGAACCTTGGACGATTACTACCTCAACAGGAACGCTGAGAGAATCTGGGGCGATTACTACCTCAACAGGAACGCTGAGAGAACCTTGGATGTCTTCTACTGGGAGAAGAATCAGGGAGATCTTAGGGTCGATCTGACTGAACCGGACAAGGTCTTGGAATATCTTCAACTGGATAAGAATCAGGGAGATCTTAGGGTCGATCTGACTGAACCAGAGAAGGCCTTTGACTGGATAAGAATCAGGAAAATCTTAGGGTCGATTTAACTGAACCGGACAAGGTCTTGGAATCTTCAACTGGATAAGAATCAGGGAGATCTTAGGGTCGATCTGACTGAACCAGAGAAGGCCTTTGACTGGATAAGAATCAGGAAAATCTTAGGGTCAATTTAACTGAACCGGACAAGGTCTTGGAATCTTCAACTGGATAAGAATCAGGGAGATCTTAGGGTCGATCTGACTGAACCAGAGAAGGCCTTTGACTGGATAAGAATCAGGAAAATCTTAGGGTCGATTTAACTGAACCGGACAAGGTCTTGGTATCTTCAACTGGATAAGAATCAGGGAGATCTTAGGGTCGATCTGACTGAACCAGAGAATGCCTTCGACTGGATAAGAATCAGGAAAATCTTAGGGTCGATTTAACTGAACCGGGCAAGGTCTTGGAATCTTCAACTGGATAAGAATCAGGGAGATCTTAGGGTCGATCTGACTGAACCAGAGAAGGCCTTTGACTGGATAAGAATCAGGAAAATCTTAGGGTCGATTTAACTGAACCAGGCTAAAGTCTTGGAATATAGCTGAGAACTTAACTGGATCTTTCCTGAAAGGTAAAGGTCAGTCATATGCAATGCATGATATGGATCAAGCAATGATGTTCTCAACATAAATGAGATTTGTAAGATATGATGCATATATGCATGCTATAATGTATGGAAATGTGATGTTTATGAACGTATGTTTTTGTCCTAGGAAAATAAATCCTTGACGGATGCCGGGAAGTCCTATCCTGGGCTGATGTTGGAGAATAGTGCTTTGTTGTCTCCGCTGGGGATGATGGTTTCAAGAATACCGGTAGGAGAAGATAACTCCGTTGGGGAATAAACTTGGCGAACGGATTACTCTGCAGGGAGAAAATACTCTAGCGACCTTGCTGGGGAATAATACTCTGTGGGGAGAGAGGTACTTTGCTGGAATGTTGATGGTAACTTTGCTGGGGAATAATACTCTGTGGGGAGAGAGGTACTTTGCTGGAATGTTGATGGTAACTTTGCTGGGGATACCATTGTTACGTTGGGAGTGTTAATAGACTTTGCTGGGGATAAGAAGACTTCGCCGAGAACGATCTTTCCATGGCTTTTGGCTGAGGATAACCCAGTTATATCCTGGTGGGGAAATAACCTTTGAATAAAGCCGGGAGACGTGTTCGTGCTCTGCGGGGGAGAAGCTTCCAAAATCTACTGGGGATAAGCTTACTGCTTGGGGAGATGGATTCCAACTTTCCTGGGGAAACTGGATTGGACTCTCCTGGGGAAAATTTGAACTACATTGGGGAAGTGACTCCATTGAATGTTTGATATACCGCCGGGGAACAATCTTTAGACCAAGACTGCCGGGGATGCTTGTTAGGAATGTCTGTATATCGTGCTGGGGAATGTTGAGATCTGCGGGGGATACCCAACTTCCTTAAGGCTGATAATAGCTTTGCTTGGGGAGAGTGTACTGACTTGCTGGCTCACTCTCTGGGGAATTAAGATATCTGGTTATGTTCTTCAGCCGAACTTACCTTGGTACCTTAGCGGATAGAGCAATTAGATCGTTTGGACAACTCATCATTGCCCCTATTTCTAATGTTACCTGTAATTAATCCTTTATTTCGTATGCAAATATTCATGAGTTAGCAAATTATTGTCAATGCATATATCACAAATTGAACCTTGGACGTTCTTCGCAAAACAGAACAAAAAAGGAAAAACAATTGGCAATTTTAACTGAAAAGTGATTTTTGATTTGATTTTTGAATTTGCCTGTAAAATAGGCGTTTATGTACAAGAGACTGACGTCCTAGTAAGAGAACGCCGTCGAACAAAAGAGTTTATACAACTTTGTACACAGGAAAATAAAACAGCTGTGTGAAATGAATGATCCCACTGGGTTCCAACTCTGCTATCGCCTTTATATCTTCGAGCGTCTCATCACTTGATGACCTAGCTGAAGATGAAGTTGATTGATCAATGGCGTCTGAACTTGATGCTGATACCGGATTCTGGATGCGAGGTGATCCAATGAGACATAGTATTACGCTTTATCCCTAACTTTTGCCTGGACCGCCCTTTCGGGTTTTCGATCCACCGGGATACCCATTTTTGCCCAAGCCGCCTTTTCGGGTTTTCGACTTGCCGGGTGTACAGATTTTTTTCATTTCATCCCTTCATTTTGCCCGAACCCTTTTGGTTCGCCGGGAAGCCCTAATTTTTGCCTAGGTATGTCAACCTAGCGGGTCTTTATTATGCGTAGTATCTTTTTACTATGTCTGCATTGGCGGGGTGAGGAAGGTCGTCACCATCTATGTTGGTTAGAATCATGGCTCCTCCTGAGAACACATGTTTAACCACAAATGGCCCTTCGTACGTAGGGGTCCATTTGCCCCTTGGATCACTCTGAGGAAGGATGATACGCTTGATTACCAGATCCCCAACTTGATATTCTTGTGGTCTGACCTTTTTGTTAAATGCCCTGATCATCCTCTTTTGATACGTCTGACCATGACAAATAGCATTGAGTCTCTTTTCGTCAATTAGATTTAGCTGATCAAGTCGTGTCTGGATCCAATCATCTTCGCTCAGATCTGCATCCTTCATTATCCGGAGAGAGGGTATCTGCACTTCGATCGGTAAGACTGCCTCCATACCGTAGACCAAGGAGAAAGGTGTTGCCCCGGTTGACGTCCTGGCTGAGGTACGCTACCCATGTAGAGCAAACGGTAACATCTCGTGCCAATCTTTATAGGTCACTGTCATCTTCTGCACAATTTTCTTAATGTTCTTATTCGCTGCTTCTACAGCCCCATTCATCTTCAATCTGTAAGGAGAATAGTTGTGGTGTTGTATCTTAAAATGCTCGCAGAGCTCAGTGATCATCTTGTTATTGAGATTGGTACCGTTTTCAGTCATGATCCTTTCAGGGACACCGTATCGACAGATCAGATTATGCCGAATGAACCGTGCTACAACGTTCTTGGTTACTGTGGCATAGGAAGCTGCTTCAACCCACTTCGTGAAGTAATCAATCACTACCAGGATGAAGCGATTCCCATTGGATGATGTAGGTTTAATCTCGCCGATCATATCTATGCCCCACATTGCAAATGGCCAAGGTGCTGTCAAGACATTCAGAGGAACTGGAGGAACATGCACCTTGTCTGCATATATCTGGCATTTATGGCATGTCCGAGAGTGTTGGTAACAGTCGGCTTCCATTGTGGACCAGAAATACCCTGCCCGAAGGATTTTCTTTGCCATAGTGTGTCCACTGGAATGTGTTCCGAAGGTCCCTTCATGTAGCTCTTCCATGATCCTTTCTGCTTCTGTCTTGTCCACACAACGCAGTAAGGTCGAATCATGGTTTCGCTTATACAGAATGTCGTTGCTAAGGAAGAACTTCGCTGCGAACCTTCTCAGAAACTTCTTACCGTTGACAGATGCACCTTCAGGGTATTCCTGAGCTTCCAAGTATCTCTTCACCTCATGGTACCAAGGCTTCTCAGTCACCAATTCAGCTTCAAGATCACAACAGTATGCCGGTTCGTCCAGTTTCCAGATGATGATCCGGGGAGCCTCATTGTCCCATTTAACCTTGAACATAGAATACATTGTAGCTAACGCGTCCGCCAACTGATTCTCCTCTCCCGGAAAGTGTTCAAAGGTTATCTCTGTGAAGTGGGGGATCAAGGTCAACACACATTCTCTGTAAGGAATAAGATTCGGATGTTTCGTATCCCACTCTCCTTTTATCTGATTGATCACGAGAGCGGAATCTCCGAAGACACTCAGATACTTGATCCTTAGGTCGATCGCAGCTTGAAGACCCATGATGCATGCCTCATACTCCGCCATGTTGTTGGTGCAGTTGAAACATAGTCGGGCAGTGAGTAGAGTATGAGTGCCTTGGGGGGATATTATAACAGCGCCGATACCGTTACCCAAAGCATTAGAGGCTCCATCAAAGTGCATAGACCATCGGGATCCTTCCTCAGGTCCTTCATCCGGTCCAGGTACTTCACAATCAGTTACTATTATGATGCTCTCGTCCGGAAACTCGAAGTTCATTGACTGATAGTCATCTACTGCCTGATGTGCCAAGTGATCTGCCAATACACTTCCTTTGATGGCTTTCTAGGTCGTTTACTGGATGTCGTATTCTGTCAAGATCATTTGCCATCTTGCTATTCTCCCAGACAGAGCAGGCTTTTCAAATATGTACTTTATTGGATCCATCTTTGAGATCAACAAGGTAGTGTGAGTCAGCATATACTGTCTCAGCCGGCGAGCAGCCCATACCAAAGCGCAGCAAGTTTTCTCGAGCAGTGAGTATCGGGTCTCAGAGTCGGTAAACTTTTTGCTAAGGTAATAAATGGCATGCTCTTTTCGGCCAGACTCGTCATGCTGCCCCAGCACACACCCCATTGAGTTGTCAAGTACTGTCAGGTATAATATCAGAGGTCTCCCCTCAACCGATGGCATAAGGATGGGTGGTTCTTGGAGATACTCTTTGATTCTGTCAAAAGCAGCCTGACATTCAATATTCCAACGTACTACCTGATCTTTCTTCAGCAGCTTGAAGATTGGTTCACAGGGGGCAGTTAGATACGAGATGAATCGAGCAATGTAATTCAGGCGTCCTAGAAAGCCTCTGACCTCTTTCTCTGTCTTAGGAACTGGCATCTCTTGAATGGCTTTAACTTTGGCAGGGTCCACTTGAATACCCTTATCACTTACAACGGAGCCTAGTAACTTTCCAGATCTTACCCCGAAGGTGCACTTGTTCGGGTTCAACCTCATCTTGTACAACTTCAGACGGTCAAACAATTTCTGCAGATGATCAAGGTGTTCTTCCTCAGTTGGGACCTTGCAATCATGTCGTCGACATACACTTCAATCTCATGATGAATCATGTCATGAAATAAAGCAACCATGGCACGTTGGTAGGTTGCCCCAGCGTTTTTCCATCCAAATGGCATGACCTTGTAGCAGAAGGTGCCCCACTGAGTAACAAAAGTAGTCTTCTCCATGTCTTCAGGTGCCATCTTGATCTGATTATAGCCCGAAAAACCATCCATGAAAGAGAACACTTTATGCTGAGCAGTATTGTCAACAAGGACATCAATGTGAGGTAGGGGGAAGTCATCTTTGGGGCTGGCCCTGTTCAGATCCCTGTAATCGACACACATTCTGACCTTTCCATCTTTCTTAGGTACCAGCACCACATTAGCAACCCACTGAGGATAAGAAGTCACTGCAAGGAACCCGGCATCAAACTGTTTCATAACTTCGGCTTTGATCTTCTCAGACATCTTTGGACGCATACGGCGGACCTTTTGCTTAACCGGAGGGCAGTCTTCCTTGGTAGGCAGATGATGGACCACAATATCAGTATCCAAACCAGGCATATCTTCGTAGGACCAGGCGAAGATTTCCATGTAATCATGTAACATTTGAGTCAACCGTTGCTTCACGCTGAGCTCTAGGTTGGCACCAATCTTAACTTCCTTTCTGTCCGTCTCAGTACCCAGATTTATTGTTTCCACCGGCTCTTCATGTGGTTGAATTGCCCTCTCTTCCTAGAGTAACAGTCTTGCAAGCTCGCCAGGCACTTCGCAATCATCTTCACCTTCGTCTTCGGCTAAGTTGATCGGATTTTCGAAGTCATAACTGGCAGTAGCAGAGTCGTTACCAGTGAGATCCAGAGTGGATTGAAACCTGTATGAGTGAGTGTGTGTAAATACAGCTGTTTTGCAATATATAAAGAAAGGAAAGAAAGAAAAGGAGCATAAGATTTGAAATGCGAGAAAACGTCCAAGGTCTTTATTCATGATATATGAAATGACAATTAATATGCCCTCACAAATGAAGCCACGGTGCCCCGGGTAAGACACCGGGCCATAGAGTTTCAAATCATTGTTTATTACAAATAACAAAACAAAGGAGTTTATTACTGCGTAACAAAAGTAACAGGAGTATGATATTTAGCAATCCAATTAGTCAATCCACCATCAGTCGTCGGGTAGATCCAGCTGTCAAACTCAGATTCTTCCACTTCATCATCCTCCCTGATAGCATTCACTACTGGGTTGGAAATGAGCACAGGAGGTCTTCTGGTCTTTGCCTTGCGCACAGCCTTCTGACCCTCTGCAGTAAAACCCAGTCCAAACTTGTCAGTTTTAGGTGTAAAATCAGGGAGCCTGCCCCAGTTAGCACATTCACCTTTCTTGATTACAGCCCGGGCATCCTTCAAGGAAGCCATCTTCAATGGAAAGTCCTCTTCAACCACTGTTTCTGTCGCTGCCAATGTTGGAGGTACCTCTTCAAAATGCTGAAAGGGGGTTTCAATAAACTCCCCGTCCATCTCAATATATCGGAAGGAATTCAAATGGCTCACCATATACTCCTCCTCTCCCTGCACAGTGACAATCTTCCCTCTGACGGGGTGCTTGAGCTTCTGGTGTAGGGTAGAGGTCACTGCCCCAGCTTTGTGGATCCAAGGTCGACCCAGCAGACAAGAATACGATGGACGGATATTGTTGTACCCCAAAATTTGCCCTCCCATATTCTTCAAAGATTTGCCAAGTCATGCTTCAAATCTCCCCAAGGGTTGCACAGTGTAAAGGTCTCCTATACAGTCAAAGTTCGGGTTTGTGTTCTGATCAAGAAAATGAAGTTTCTAAAGGCTCAATCAAGTCTCACATGCCTACAAATATGGTCAAGCATCCTCATACCAAGTCTCAAGACTTTCAGCACAAAATTGCACAGTCAAAAACCCTAATTGCACTACAGTCAACTGTAGGGGCAAAATGGTCATTTGACAGTCAAAAGTTCAAATTTTTGGTCAACATATCATTTTGAAGCCACAAACATCATTTGATCAAGGCTTGATCATGATTCTCAAAGTTTGGCTCAAAAATCATCAAAATGCAAAAGTTTCCTTATTTGGACAGTTGAAAAAGTCAACTGTAAATTGACCAGGGCATAACTTTCACATAGATCATCATAAAAATTCCATCCAAAGCTCATTTTTAAGAGAAAGACATTTCCTACAACTCCTCTTCATACTTCAAGTCCAAGAAATGCTCTCACAAAAAGTTATCAATTTCAACATTATAGGTCATTTTCAAAAGTCAACAAAAGGGAACTTTAAGTCAAAGGCCATAACTTGAGATTGGTAAATCAAAATGACATGGGACCAAATACATTGGTTAGAGGACTCAAAGACCTTTCCAAAATGTCCAATAACATGAGAAAAGCTTAAAAATTGAGCAAGTTATGCCTTATGGAAGTTGGGAAATTTTTGGATATTTTGAAAAGTCAACATTGATTCAAATGGTTTAAAATTGCTAATGGGCCCATTTTTCTTCCACAAATCATCATCCATGGCATGTGCACGACTACTTGGCCCAAAGGGAAGTCTTTCTTCATTTTTTATTTATTTATTTGAATTTTTATTTATAATAATTCATTTAAATCAAATTAAATGTATGAAAAATACTTAACCTAAAGTTTTAAATCTTTTTGTGCATGTTTTACCCTCAAGATTTCGTGCATGTAACAATATGGAAAGATTTGGATTGATTGGTATGATTGAGAACAAAAAACACATGGAAAAAGATTTGGAAATCATGGTGAAAAAAATCAAATATTGAATTCTTTAATTCATGGATCTTTGGACAATTTCTTTGACCTAATCTATTCTATACATAAGCAAAAACACAAACCTAATGCTCAAACACACGCAGCTGCTCAAAAACCTAAGGATCAAACTTGGAAAATTTGTCAAGAAACTCAAAACTGAAAACTCACTTCCAGGGCGATTCAAGACATAATTTAGGTTTCATTAGCTTCCTCAAGCATCACTGAACGATTCTCAATCAAAAACGCTCATCAAAATGCCAGGAATTGGTACAATGGAGTCCACCTGTTTCAAATAAATTTCATAATCGTACATCCTATTCCATGCATTCTTTGTGAAATTTAATTATTGATTCATGTTGGTCATTTGATTCTGAAGCTAACCCATGTATTTAATTGTGTTTTTGAGTTGTATACGCGATTATGCCATTGTCAATTTCTAGGGTTTACAGGACCTTGAATTAGGGCTTCTCAAATAAGGAAAAATTGAGTCTTGGGGCCTTGACCATCAAAACGAACGCATCTGGACGAAGAGAATCCATGTGTCGCGCCCAATTTATGAGCGTTCCATGCTTAATCGCTATTTTCTTGTATGGTGTCTTAGGCAACGCATGAAAACCGTTGCCAATGTTTTGTGTATTTCAGGAAAAATAAACACAACGAAGAAGAAGGTGTGGTGGCATAAGCTGGTTGGTCAATTCAAAAATTCGCGCGAAAAAAAGAACACACTAACGCGTTTGTTTTATATTGTTTGTTTATTATATTAATTACAGAAAGCGCGTCTAGAACAACTGGCAAGGCGTAGTGGTGTTAATCCTCATGACCTGGGTTCGAGCCCCAGGTCTACATTACTTCCATATTATTTTTCCATAAAAATTCACGTGCAGGTTCAATATTGAAGCACATCATACACTCTCAAAAATCAACGTCCATCTGTCCAGGTTCATCAGATCAAAGACCATGGATTGGGGAACACCATAAACCCTAGTCCATGCATCACACGCGTCCAGCAAAAGTCAACAAGGCCATGCTAAATGGGCCTGAATTGCTAGAGATTCACCTCCATGTTGGGGACTACAACCCCCCTTGGTTTGCAACTTCTTTTAATTTTCTCTATTTTTCTATTCTTGTTATAATTTTTATTTTTATTTTAATTACTGTTTGTTTAATTAATTATATTTTCATAAAATCATAAAACACATAAAAAAGTCAGAAAAGAGCAAAAATAATCAATATTTTTATTTCTAGTATTTTTATAAATAAATGCATATAATTGAATTTAGTGTAAATTAGGGTTTAATTTTAATACTTTTAATAAAAATCTAAAAAAGGGTAGAATTAGGTTTAGTTAATTTTTCATCCTCTTATTTTTCTTTCATAATGATTAAATAATTAAAATAGTTAAATATTTATTTTATAATTAACTTTGTACATAAAAATTAGGGTTCATTTAGGTTAAATTCTAATGTTTTCTTAATAAATTAAAATAAAATAGAATTAGGGTTAGTATTAATTTTAATTAATTCCTTTTCTATTAAATCCTAAAATACTAAAAAACACCAAAAACAAGTCCTTTCTTTCTTTTAAACTTTAATTAATTAATTAATTTCGTCATGTACTTTTAATTTTTTGCAAAAGGGTCCAACGCCCTCGTTTCGATTTAATTTTTATTAATTCGCATATTATTTTATTTCGTTTAAATATTCATGTATCTCTCCCAAGGCCTTGTAATATTTTAATTACTTCTCGCACTTTTAATTCTTTATTTACTTTGTTTATTTATTTTCTGTCAAATCGGGTTCGAGAAACTTTTGGCGATGTGGACCCGCGCCTTTTGTAATAGCTTAGAATTTACTTTTCCCGCAAATATTTTAACTGTTAATCAAAAGCATGAAAGAATGTATGGATGAAATAAAAACGAACGCGTAGAACACCAATAACATGACAAGACAAATGCAAATGAAAACGACACACAAATCGCACACACCACCCCTAGGGTACGCCTCACTGTTGCCTTGCCTCGAAAGGTAATCGTAGAGTAGAGGATGTCTTAGTAAGTCCTCATGATCCAGGAACCTGGCATGAGGGTAGCTTCTAAGGTGTCTTCCCATTGCTCTGGTGATCACCATGTCCCGAACCTCGAATTGACCCGAACACCTCCAACGGTGGTGCTACCTACCTCTCAATGGTGGGATGGCACTACTTTAAAGGACATTTACACAGACGAATTCCTTAGGGTAGGTAGACGACTCTAGATACTTGCTCTAACTTCAAAACAAATCAAAATACTTTTCACACCGACACCTTTTCAAAAAGCTTTCGAAAGCAATTTTTCAAACACTCTTGAGGACCGATACAAGAGTCGAACTGGAATTTTCAAAGAAACTTTTTAAAACCCACAGTTGAAAAGCAAACAAACCTTTTGAAAACACAAATGAGCAAGTATCTAAGAGCCCATGGATAACCATGGATAGAAAGGGTGCTAACACCTTCCCTTTCTATAACCTACCTCCCGAACCGAGAGCAATCTCTTTAAGGAATTTTTCTGTGCTTTTGTCCTTTCCCTTTGGAGAAAATAAAAGACGGTGGCGACTCTTGCTTCCGCGACATTTCGCGAACCAGCGTTAAACAGTCAGTTCCAGATCCACCGATCACAGAACTGGCGACTCTGCTGGGGACTTATCTTTAAAGTGAGGTGTACCTTAGGATTAAGATCACTGTGTTTTCAATTGTCTTCTTTGTTTGCTTTATTATTGTGGGTTGCTTGGGAGTTCTATAGATCCTAACCCGGATCTGGGGGATACCTTTCTTAGAAAGTAGCAACAAGGTTGTGAGGGAACTGTGCGGGGTATACCGACATGGTTGAAACAGTCTGCTATGTTGATGTGGCACTTTGGTGTGTACCGGTAACCCTTGAGTTCAGTCAAGGAGAGTACGGGGCCTCCGCATGGTGTCGTGAAGCATCAACAGACCTTAGGAACCTTAATTGAACTATCTTGGCCTCTTTAGGGTAGTGAGATAACTGACTTTGGTGCAGTCTGAGGTTGGTTGATACTCGATACTACACTCAATTGAGGGTTGCTTTCCTAGAATATTTCGGTCGCCAGTTCAGTGGCTAAATCAAAACGATGAACAATGAAAGCAATCCCGTGATATTGGGATCCTTAGAACCCGGTTACTTTGATTAGGACAGGTTGAGCCCACCAACTTCAAGAGGGTACTACCCAGACCCCATGCTGACCTTAAACCTTAAGGGCTTGTCTTGTGTGCCTTGTGTGCCTTACATGTTTGTCTTTGTAAATATCTGTGGTGTGTTTAATCATAGCATCATGACATCATCCAGCATCATATGCATTGACTAACCATTTCAGGGGTTCGAATCTTCATCTTTGTTCTTTGTTTTGTAGGACATGGAAACTATTCGTAGAAAGACAATTCAAATCAGTCTTGTAAGGATCCCTCATCAGCTTAAGGAGCTTATATCCAGGATTCCCGAGAACTCATCATTCAGTGAAAGACATGGAAGCCTCATCAGTTTGGTCAACACCAACATTGAGGAAGATATGATCAAGGTCCTGTTCCAATTCTTTGACCCTCTGCATCACTGTTTCACCTTCTTGGACTATCAGTTGGTACCTACATTGGAGGAGTTCTCCCGGCTCCTGAAGATCCCTATCCTTGATCAGCTACCCTTCAACGGTACAGAAAAGGAACCTAAGCTTGAAGAGATTGCTAAAGCCTTGCACCTACAGTCATCTGACCTCAAGGGACATTGGGAAGTTAGAAGTGGTATCAAAGGGTTCTTAGCCAGGTTCCTGTTTGAAAAGGCCCATGAATGTTGGAACTCCCTTGACTTGCAAGCTTTTGAAGAGGTTGTGGCCCTCCTTGTCTATGGTTTGGTGTTGTTCCCTAACCCAGATCAGCTTATTGATATCAGTGTTGTCCAGATCTTTATGTCCAGGAATCCTATACCTACGTTGCTGGGGGACATCCTTCACTCATGTTACACTCGAACCATGAGAAAAAGAGGTGTCCTTATGTGTTGCACCCCTCTCCTGGGAAGGTGGTTTATTTCGCACCTTCCACAATCAGTCCTGAAGAATGAGCGGGGTTTGAGATGGTCACAACGGTTGATGACTCTTACACATGCAGGTATACATTGGTGCCCTAGGTCCAGAGAAGATGTCACTATCATTGATCGTTGCGGGGAGTACCCTAATGTTCCTTTACTTGGAATCAGAGGAGGTATTACTTACAGCCCATGCCTGGCTTGGAGACAGTTTGGTTATGCTCGGAGGGATGGTCCTCATGACATGTTAATTCCTGACATAGTTTTTGACTTCGACAATGATACTCAAGGACTTCGCCAGAGATTTATCAGAGCCTGGAGGATGCCAAGTAGGATAGACAGCAAGACCCTGGGGCACAGGAACTCCATCCCATTGGAGCCTTATCTCAAATGGGTACGAGCCCGTTCCCAGAAGCTGGTGATGCCATATCCTCATGTTCTCCCCGTGATCAAAGAACCAGTCTTGGAAGGAGAAGTGTCCTACACTATTCAGCACCCTGATATGCCCACATCCTGGGAAGAGAGGCAGAAGAGCTGGATCCAGCTTAAGGAGGAAAGGAATTCTCTTGAGACTAGTCTACATGCCAGTGAAAAGAAGGTCTTGGAGCTCACCCGCCTGTTGCATGAGGAGAGGAATCTCAACACTTACATAGCTCCAAAGAGGATGCGTAGCATATTTTGGGATTGATTTGACTTTTGTATTATTTTGCCCATGAGGCTTTGATGTACTAAACAGTTATTTCCTTAATGATAACGTGTGTTCTTTCTTGTCTACAACAAATTTGAACTTTCGAACCCTTGAATGCATTGCATAAACACATCTCATTCATCATGTGCATAGCAGGTTTTTTCTCTTTTCAGGTTGCTTACAGTTCTTCGCTGTTTATTTCAGCATCATGAATCCCGACTCGTCATCAACTGAGACATCCATCAAGGCTCTTCAGGCGCAGAATGCGCAGTTTCAGGAATTAATCAAGGGTTTGGCTCAAGGCCAAGAAGAGCTGAAGGCTATGCTCCTGAAGAAGGAGAAGAAGAAGAAGAGAAGAATTGTTCTGTTCAACTCGGGCCGAAGGTTTGGTAATGCTCTACAGCAGGAAGAGGCTGGTTCTTCTGTTGGCAAGAGTAGTCCTCAGGCAGAAGCAAGGGTTCCTAGTCCGGTAGTCTCCGACAACGAGACTGATTTTGATGAAGAGCAGTACCCCCCTGCAGAAGGCAGATACAAGCAACTGGAGGATAGGTTGAAAGCTATGGAGGTTCAACAGGTACCTGGGCTGGATTTCGGAGATCTGGGTTTGTCAACTGGTGTGATCATCCCTCACAAGTTCAAAGCACCATCCTTCTCTAAGTATGATGGGGCGTCTTGTCCCAAGCTGCATCTAAGGTCCTATGTTCGGAAAATCCAACCGTACTCGGCGGATAAGAATTTGTGGATCCACTTCTTCCAGGAGAGTCTTTCAGGGACTCATCTCGAATGGTTCTATCAGCTGGATGGGACCAAGGTTCGTAACTGGGAGGAGTTGGCTACTGCTTTCTACAAGCAGTATCAATATAATGCCGACCTTGCCCCTACACGTACCCAACTCCAGGGTATGTCGTTAGGTTCAAGTGAAGGTTTTAAGGAGTACGCTCAGAAGTGGAGAGACTTGGCTGGCAGGGTGCAGCCACCATTGACTGATCGAGAGTTGGTAGACATGTTCTTGGGGACCTTATCTGGGCCATTTTTCAACCATCTCATTGGGAATTCGTCTGCAGGATTCACTGATTTGATTCTGACTGGAGAGAGAATTGAAGCTGGGTTAAAATCTGGAAAGATTCCGAAGGGGGCATCATCTAGTTCTGAGAAGAAACCCTTCAAGAAGGAGGCTAGTGCCGTGTATGGTTCCAAGAGATCAGAGAGACCTGAACGCCGCCAATCTGTCAGTGCGGTAATGATTGCTAAACCTGCTGCCGCTCCTCAGCCAACTAATCCTCAAAAGGTTGAAAGACCCCGGAGAGAGTTCACCCGCTTAAGCATGACCTTATCACAGATCCTGCCACAGTTGCTATCCACTAACTTAGTGACTATCAGGGAGGCTCCGAAGTTCCCCAATACTGCATCTCCCAAGTACAACCCGAATGCTCGTTGTGCTTACCATTCGGATAGCCCGGGGCACTCTACTGATGACTGTTGGGCACTAAGGAGCAAGTTGCAGGACCTCATCGACGCTAAGGAGGTACAGTTTGAGGCATCTGAGAAGCCTAATGTAGTGACAGCTCCCCTGCCTGCTCATGGAGTGAATGCTATTGGAGACGAGGACGAAGTGGATGAAGCTGAGTTTGATAGCTGGATCTACCCGACAACCGACAGTGGACTTAATAATTGGAGTGCAAAGGACAATCTATCTGTTTCTCTTGTTACTAAGTAATGAATTCCTATGTTTTTGGTATCTGTAATAAACAATAATAAACTCTTTGGCCCGGTGTCTTACCCGAGGCACCGTGGTGTCATTTGTGAGGGCATATAAATTGTCATTTCATATATCATGAATGAAAATCTTGGACGTTTTCTCGCATCGCAAATTTTATGCTCCTTTTCTGTCTTTTCTTCCTTTACATATATTTCAAAACAGCTGTATTTACACACACACTCACTCATACAGGTTTCAATCCACTCTGGATCCCACTGACAACAACCCTGCTACTGCCAGTTATGACTTCGAAAATCCGATCAACTTAGCCTAAGACGAAGGTGAAGATGATTGCGAAGTGCCTGGCAAGCTTGCAAGACTGTTGCTTCAAGAAGAGAGGGAAATTCAACCCCATGAAGAGCCAGTGGAAACCATAAACCTGGGTACAGAGACAGACGGGAAAGAGGTAAAGATTGGTGCTAACCTAGAGCTCAGCGTGAAGCAACGGTTAACCAAGATGTTACATGATTATATGGAGATCTTTGCCTGGTCCTACGAAGACATGCCCGGATTGGATACCGATATTGTGGTCCATCACTTGCCAACTAAGGAAGACTGCCCTCCAGTTAAGCAAAAGGTCCGTCGTATGCGCCCAGAGATGTCTGAGAAGATTAAGGTCGGGGTTATGAAGCAGTTTGACGCTGGGTTCCTTGCAGTGACTTCTTACCCTCAGTGGGTTGCTAATGTGGTGCCAGTACCTAAGAAGGACGGTAAGGTCAGAATGTGTGTCGATTACAGGGATCTGAACCGGGCCATCCCCAAGGATGACTTCCCTTTACCTCACATTGATGTCCTTGTTGATAATACAGCTCAGCATAAGGTGTTCTCTTTCATGGATGGTTTCTCAGGTTACAATCAGATCAAGATGGCACCCAAAGACATGGAGAAGACTACATTTGTGACTCAGTGGGGTACCTTCTGTTACAAGGTCATGCCTTTTGGATTAAAGAACGCTGGGGCAACCTACCAACGTGCCATGGTTGCTTTATTTCATGACATGATCCATCATGAGATAGAAGTGTATGTTGACGACATGATCGCAAGGTCCCAGACTGAGGAAGAGCATCTAGATCATCTGCAGAAGTTATTTGACCGGTTGAAACTATATAAGCTGAGGATGAACCCGAACAAATGCACCTTCGGGGTAAGATCTGGGAAGTTGCTAGGCTTCGTGGTAAGTGACAAGGGTATTCAAGTGGACCCTGCTAAGGTCAAAGCTATTCAAGAGATGCCAGTTCCCAGGACAGAGAAGGAAGTCAGAGGCTTTTTAGGACGCCTGAATTACATTGCTCGCTTCATCTCACATTTGACTGCTACCTGTGAGCCAATCTTCAAGCTGCTGAAGAAAGATCAGGTAGTACGTTGGAATGATGAATGTCAGGCTGCCTTTGACAGAATCAAAGAGTATCTCCAAGAACCACCTATCCTTATGCCATCGGTTGAAGGGAGACCTCTGATACTATACCTGACAGTGCTTGACAACTCAATGGGGTGTGTGCTGGGGCAGCATGACGAGTCTGGCCGAAAAGAGCATGCCATTTATTACCTTAGCAAAAAGTTTACCGACTGTGAGACCCGATACTCACTGCTCGAGAAAACTTGCTGCGCTTTGGTATGGGCTGCTCGCCGGCTGAGACAGTATATGCTGACTCACACTACCTTATTGATCTCAAAAATGGATCCTATAAAGTACATATTCGAAAAGCCTGCTCTGTCTGGGAGAATTGCAAGATGGCAAATGATCTTGACGGAATACGACATTCAGTACACAACCCAGAAAGCCATCAAGGGAAGTGTATTGGCAGACCACTTGGCACATCAGGCCGTAGATGATTATCAATCAATGAACTTCGAGTTTCCAGATAAAAGCATTATGATAGTGACTGATTGTGAAGCACCTGGACCGGATGAAGGACCTGAACCAGGATCCCGATGGTCTATGCACTTTGACGGAGCCTCCAATGCTTTGGGAAACGGTATTGGCGCCATAATCATATCTCCACAAGGTACTCATACTCCACTCACTGCCCGGCTATGTTTCAACTGTACCAACAACATGGCGGAGTATGAGGCGTGTATCATGGGTCTTCAAGCTGCGATCGACCTAAGGATCAAGTTTCTGAGTGCCTTCGGAGATTCCGCTCTTGTGATCAATCAGATCAAAGGAGAGTGGGATACGAAACATCCAAACCTGATTCCTTACAGAGAATGTGTGTTGACCCTGATCCCCCACTTCACAGAAATAACCTTTGAGCACTTTCTGAGAGAAGAGAATCAGTTGGCGGACGCGTTAGCTACAATGTCTTCTATGTTCAAGGTCAAATGGGATAATGAGGCTCCCCGAATCATCATCTGGAAACTGGACGAACCGGCATACTGTTGCGATCTCGAGACTGAGTTGGTGACTGAGAAGCCTTGGTACCATGAGGTGAAGAGATATTTGGAAACTCAGGAATACCCGGAAGGTGCCTCTGTCAATGATAAGAAATTCCTGAGGAGGTTCGCAGCAAAGTTCTTCCTTAGCAACGGCATCTTATATAAGCGAAACCATGATTCAACCTTATTGCGTTGTGTGGATAAAACTGAAGCAGAAAGAATCATGGAAGAGCTACATGAAGGGACCTTTGGTACACATTCCAGTGGGCACACTATGGCTAAGAAGATCCTTCGGGCAGGGTACTACTGGTCTACAATGGAAGCTGACTGCTACCAACATTCCAGGACATGCCATAAGTGCCAGATTTATGCAGACAAGGTGCACGTTCCTCCGGTTCCCCTGAATGTTCTGACTGCGCCTTGGCCGTTCGCAATGTGGGGCATAGACATGATCGGCGAGATTAAACCTACGGCATCCAATGGACATTGCTTCATCCTGGTAGCGATTGATTATTTTACAAAGTGGGTCGAAGCAGCTTCCTATGCTACGGTAACCAAGACTGTTGTGGCACGGTTCATTCGGCATAACCTGATCTGTCGGTACGGCGTCCCTGAGAGAATCATTACAGACAACGGTACTGTGATACGGTGGGAGAACTGACTAGTGTTTTGCGTTCGTATTCGCACTTGTGCGGTTAGCAAGAGTCGCCACCGACTTTTTACTTTATCCTAAAGGAAAGGTTAAAAAAGCACAGCAAAAACCTTTTGAGATATTTCGTGGGTTCGGGGGGTAGATTATGAAAAGGGAAGGTATTAGCACCCTTTTCATCCATGGTTATCCATGGGCTCTTAGTTACTTGGCTTTTTAGATCACTTGCCTTGTTTTTCGATTGCTTTGAAAAATGGTGCGTGTGTGGGTTGTTTTGAAAATGTTTTGGAAAAAGATGCCTTGTCTTAGGCCAACCTTGTAATAATTCTTTACTCGAATGTTTTACAAAGGTGCATATCTTTTCGAAAAGATGTTTCAAAAGTTTGAAAAGTTTGATTTTTGAAAGTGTTGTGGATTGTGTTTTTTGGAAAAGAAGGCGAGTGTTTTTGCAAGTTTGATCTCAAGTAACTAAGAGTTTTGTCTACCCTATTGTACTCAAAGGTTTTTTGTCATGTTTTAACCCCTTTTAACAATTTTGTTCCACCATTGAAATTGGTGGACAATCTTGCGTTTAGGAAGTTTATTCGGGACGGGCGCGGGTCATTGTATGAACCACGAATGCAATGGTGCCAAGTGTCTTTGGCAATTTGTTTTGTAGGGACTTGATCATTTTGATAGGCGACTTTCGAAAGCGTCATCGAGGGACTTATGATCATTTGATTTTGTTTTGCCAAAGACATTCGACGTGCAAGCATGGCCCATTTGGAAGGCAACAGGTGGGATTACCCTAGGGGGTGCAAGTGTGATTGTGTATTGATTACATGCATTTGTCTTGTATTAGGTTATCTAGCGTTTGATTTTATGTACATACAAACCCTAGGTCTAACCATGGTATAATTGAAAAGCTGTAAATTGCGGAATGTAAATCTACGCTATTACAAAATAATGCCCGGGAGTGGGGGTATAAATATACAAGGGGATGAGACTTATAGTACCCAATAACTTACAACCAAATCGAATGTCACAATCAAAATATAAATATCGAATATACAAAATATAAGATAAAATGTGTATAGGGCAATATATTGTGTAAGTGCAAATGTGAGATGTATATGTATATGAATTGTGTAATTATGTACAAGTGCGAAATGGAATTGAAGCATATTAGGGTTTTGACCTAGATATATGTTTTAACCTTGTACTTTTTGATTTACATGTTAATTATGTACAAAAAGAAAAATGAAGTGTTTTGATTAAATGTTAAGTTTTAATTGGAAAGTATTTTAGTCCAAATATTTGTGAATTTCGATATTTAGAAAATAAATGTATTTTAATTGTTATGTACAAAAAATGTTAATTAAAAAGTTTCAACTTTAATTATGTATGAGAATGTATAATATGTACAAATGTATTTTAATTAAAAAAAGGTTTTCAATTTTAATTATATGATAAAAATAATATGTATTATTTTATATACAAATGTGTATTAAGAAATATTTTCAAGTTAATTACGTATAAAAGTATTTGGTTATTTTTATGTACAAAATTAATGCTTTAAGAAAATAAGAATGGAAATGTATTTTCAAAATTTTTAATATATTACAAAATGTATTTTAATTATGTTGTAAATATTTAAAGAATGTAAAAAATATATATTTTGTCTATTAAAATGATTTGGTAAAGAAAAGAAAAAAAGTTTGTGTAATATAAAGAAAAAAAAGGTTAGTGTTTTATATATAAACATATTGCTTTTATAAAATAACAAGAATGGTTAGTATTATATATGGAAGAATAATAAGCATTGTTTAGGTTAGTGATTAATGGGCTTTGGAGATTTGAGGACGGGTCAGGCCCAAGTTGGTCTTGAACGAATTTAGGGTTAGGCCATTGTTTCAGTTGGGTACGAAATTAGGGTTTGAGAATGTGGCAGTGGCGACATGCGTTCGCTTCCTTCTTCTCCGATCGTTCTATCTCGCCAGCTTCTGATTTCGTCAGCCCAAGGCCACCGGTTCTCCATTTTTCTCCTCCCTCCCACCGGACGCTAGGGGGCAACGGATATACGGTACATTCATTTTCTTATTCGTTTTAGTTTTACATGCATTGATCTCGTTCATCTTTTTTATTCTGATTCCTTCGTTGTTAATGGTTGTTGGAGGTTTTGAAAAAGAAAGAAGGAGAGGGTTACCTTTGGATATGGAGGAGAGAGATGAGGAAAACTAGGAGGCCAAGGGCGTGACGCGCGATGAGGGGCTGAAGCTTGATGCTTGCTGGGACGCCTTTTTGGTAACTTCGTTCTTGTTGCTTATGCTTAGGTTTTTGATGATGATATTCGTACTGAGAAAACCCTAATATATCGCTTCTTTACCTCTTCTTCTTCCACTGTGATGACTGTCTTTGAGTGATGCGTATGTCTGAGTACTTTGCTTGAGATTTGCTTGTCTTGAACTCTTTTCTTGAACAGCTGTTGCCTATGTGTGCTAGCCTATGATGAAGCTTGCTTCTGAGGCTCTCTAAGTTGCCTTTGTGTTGTTGCCTGAATTGTTGCCTTGGGAATTTTTGCTGAATGGTTGCCTTGAAATATTGTTATGTCCCTGACTTGCTTCTTTCTCTCGTTGCCCTGTGTGTTGCCTAATGATGAAAAGGTTCTGAAGGCATAGGTGTTGGAATGTTCAGTGTTGGATAAGTTTGGACATGAGGATATTGGTTTTGGTTATGAGGATATTGGTTTTGTTGATGCAGGTTTGCTTCAGTATGTGGTATATGTTTGTATATGTTTTTGGTTAGGCTGATATGGTTGTTCAGATTCTGGTGGTTAGGCTTCTGGTATGTGGTATATGTTGTATTGGCTTTGTATGTTTTGCTGATGCAGGTTTGAAACTTGGTTTTAGCAGGTTTCAGTATACTGCAGGCTTGGGTCTTTTGGTGATTTTTTGTGAGGCTTTTTACTGGTTTGAAGTTTTATGCCAATGCAGGTTTGGAGCTTCAGCAGGTTGGGGCTTTAGCTGTTGGTTGGAATGGTTTTTGTTTAAGACAACTAAGCTTGGAGGTTTGATTATGTTTTGATAACTTGTATTTTGTTAGGCAGGTGTGTGCTATTTTCTCTTGGTTCAGTTCTGAGTTATATGATATTGGTGCTTGGCTCAATCAGTCTCTTTTCTTGTATTATTTCGTCCTTTTGCCATTGGTCTTTGGCGCCTAACCATATTTCAAAATTTGGCTTTCTTCTGATTCATGCTGGCTGGGTAGTTTGACACAATTTTTTGGCATCTTTTCCATTTTTAGTAACTGTCCATGCTGTGTAATTTTAAGCCATGCTGAATTGTGTCTTCTTTTTTGTATATCTTTTCTGCTGTCCTACTGCCTATGCCTAACCTGAACTCTGCCTATGCTCTTTTATCTCTCTTTTTCTCATTCATAGTACAACTCAGAATTATTATATGATTTGTATTGTCCTATGGTTCTGAAGGGGCCCTCTCTCATGCTGGGAAATGATGAAAAAGGATTAAATTGCATATATATCTCTGCATCCTTATTTTGCTTTTGACAGCTTTGCACTTCTTTGACATCTTGGCATTTTGACTTTGCAGCAAGTGTGCTTTTGGGTAATCCTTAGGCATTTTGACAGCAACTTCCTTTTTGCTTTGGATAGAAAGTTGGAAATGAATTTTTCAGTTTAATTTGAATTGGACGTTTGAGATTCTTATGCAGCCATGAAATTTTTTTAAGAATTATGCATTTGCATTTCATGAACAAAAAAAATCTTCCCTTTCTGTGAACCGGGAGAAATCCCGTGATTTGCAGAGAGGGCAACTGATCCCAGTCAGTGGCCCCTAATGATGAACAAATTAACTGTCTCTTCTAATTAATTGTCTTCTGACTTCCTTTTTCTTTTTGCAGATAAAAAGATATGGAGTATTGGCATGAAGTGGAGAATGAAGAATTCAAAAATAGGATAGAGTTTTTATTTTTATTTTAATTCTTGCACATTACTATCATTTAAATACTTTGTAATAAATATTCAAATAATAACAATTGTAACAATTATTAAATGTGAAATAAAAACTCATTTGATATTTAATTCCCTTTCAATTCTCTTCTTTAATTGTTCAATTATTATTTATAGTCCCTTGAAATAAAATAAAATGAAGGTTTAACTTCAAATATTTTAATTCTTAGAATCATAAATAATCAACTAAACCTTCAATGATCAAAATAAATGAATTCGCCATATCCATTATTCGAACACAAAAAACTTAATCAGATGCAATTCCCCTTCTTTCTTTACTGATTCTTTTATCAATCACTGCAACTCCACATCGCACATATCCCTTTTGACTGGTGAATTCCAACCGACTGCCTCATTTACTGATTAAATCAAGATAACGCGAATTTTAACCCGAATCTCGGAACAAACAGCAAAGTGCGGTGTAATTTAAATTCTTCTGAGAATACGCCTATAAAACCTTAATTTCTGATTAAATGCTAGATAACGCTTGCCTGATCAGAATTGAACCAAAAAAATCATCCCGACCCTAAACCAGCTGTATGAGACAAATCAGAGCTCTGAACATCAGTGAAAAACCCTAATCTTGCTTGAATGTCAAGAAAAGTCCGTTTATCCGATTCTTGCGCCAGTTTGAAAAGTCAGGAAATGTTCTGAAGCTGAGATTATTTGTAGCAAAACGCGAGGGCAAATTTTGGGGTACAACAGTTGCCCCTGTTCAATCTTCTTGGACCTGAAGAGTTAGATTGGCAAATTTGCCTTTCGCGACTTGAAGGTAAAAGGAGATTGGACACTAGAGTGCCCGAAAATTTGCACTCATCAGAGCACTGGATGCGGGAATGGGCTTAGAGATGCCATCTGGAGATGGGCTTAACGATGCCATCTAGGGGAATGACAGAAACTTGTCGGGGATGGGCTTAAAGATGCCATCTGGAAGGGAACATTAGGAAAGTGTCCGAGCTTTGGACCATTTCTGAACTGGGGGTCTGAACAGGCAATAGGTTGACATCCGTGGTTGGGGGAACCTACAAGCCATTTTTTCAGGAAGTCGCATCTAAATAAGTTGATAGATTAACATCCGTTACTTGGGAAGAATCCATGAACTGTTTTCAGAAGTCTTGTGAAGAATCTGAACAAGTGATAGGTTAGCATCCGTTTACTTGGAGAACCCGTGAACTGTTTTCAGAAGTCTTGAAGTTGAATTAGCAATAGAGCAGCATCCGTTGTTGGGAAGCGTCCGTAAACTAAATTCGAAGGTTGCATCTGAACAAGCTGATAGATTAACATCCGTTACTTGGGAAGAATCCATGAACTGTTTTCAGAAGTCTTGAAGTTGAATTAGCAATAGAGCAGCATCCGTTGTTGGGAAGCGTCCGTAAACTAAATTCGAAGGTTGCATCTGAACAAGCTGATAGATTAACATCCGTTACTTGGGAAGAATCCATGAACTGTTTTCAGAAGTCTTGAAGTTGAATTAGCAATAGAGCAGCATCCGTTGTTGGGAAGCGTCCGTAAACTAAATTCGAAGGTTGCATCTGAACAAGCTGATAGATTAACATCCGTTACTTGGGAAGAATCCATGAACTGTTTTCAGAAGTCTTGTGAAGAATCTGAACAAGTGATAGGTTAGCATCCGTTTACTTGGAGAACCCGTGAACTGTTTTCAGAAATCTTGAAGTGGAATTATTTTACTCTGTCGACTGATCTTACCTGAAAAAGGCAAAAATTTAGTTGGATGCAATGCTATGATGCATGATACAATGTATATCATGGTCTTATGAATGTAAATGGATGTGCGTGTAAGCTGGAGAGCTGTCTTGCATAGGATAGATGAATCCGGGATATCGGGAGATAGAAGTATCTTGACTGTTGCCGGAGAAAATAAATCCTGGATCATTGCTGGGGAGCTTGGAGCTTGGATTGTATATTAATCCTCTGGGGAATTCCTGAAGTCTTCTACTGGGGAGTGCAATATTTTCTTCTGAAACTTCTGTGGGGAGAAAATTTAAAAGTCTGACTTCGCTGGGGATTGTCCATTTGAAGCTTTTGATCTGCTGGGGATACCGAATCTTGCACTCTGAGGAAAAATGATCTCCGGAAGATTCTTCGGCTGGGGATAAACTTCTCCGGGGATAGTACTGATAGGTTGTTGTTGGGGGAATTCTGAGGAACTCCGCTGGGGATGGGAAGAATTCTGGCGAGTGTAACCTCTCCTTTCGGGATCTTACGGGGAGAAGCTCCGAGGGTCTGCTGGAGATAGACCTCAAGGTTGGTTAGGGACGTGGATTACAGATCTCGAGGGATTTCCTTTGGAAGGGTGTCGAAATATTCGTCTGTACTTTCATCCCATCAGTAATCCTTTTCTTAGGTTCAATTGGGAAGTGATCATGTTTCAAATGCATATGCCTATTTAACAAAACATTGGACGTTTCTCAAAAATAAACAAATAGTGCAAGAGAAAAAGGAAAAGGGAAATGACACAAATTTTGGGAATTGTATTTGTATTGATTTTCTTTGGGTACATTTGTACAAAGGAGACAATCATCCTAGTAAGAGGATCTTGTCGTAAATATTTGAAAAATTCATACAAAATAAAGATGGCTATGTGAAATAATTCCATGGGATTCCCCTCTGCTGTAGCTTTCACAACTCCGAACATCTGTCCATTCAATGCTTCGTTTGACGATGGCTGGATTGATCAGAAACCTGGAACCGGTTGATGAAGAGACTGTCTTTGAAGTGATCTGACGAGACATAGTCATACGCTTTAATTCCCTAACTTTTGCCTGAATCGCCCTTTCGGGTTTTCAATCCACCGGGAAACCCCTTTTTGCCCAAGCCGCCCTTTCGGGTTTTCGACTTGCCGGGTATACAGATTTTTTTTGTTTTTATCCCTAATTTTTGCCTGAACCGCCCTTTCGGGTTTTCGGTTCACCGGGATGCCCATTTTTGCTCAAGCCGCCCTTTCGGGTTTTCGACTTGTCGGGTTATTTTATGCGTAGTATCTTTTGACTATGTCTGCGTTCGCAGGGTGTGGCAAATCGTCGCCATCCATGGTGGTCAGAATCATCGCTCCACCAGAAAATACGCTCTTGATTACAAATGGCCCTTCGTATGTAGGAGTCCATTTGCCCCTGGGATCACTTTGCGGTAAGATAATCCGCTTGACTACTAGATCTCCGACTTGATACACTTGACGTCTGACTTTCTTATTGAAGGCCTTGATCATTCGTTTTTGATACGTCTGACCATGGCATACAGCGGCAAGTCGCTTTTCGTCGATCAGATTGAGTTGATCAAGTCGGGTCTGAATCCACTCATCTTCATTCAAACCTGCGTCTTTCATAATTCTTAGAGACGGGATCTGAACTTCCATAGGCAAAACGGCTTCCATACCATAAACCAAAGAAAACGGGGTTGCCCCAGTTGAGGTACGTATCGTCGTACGGTATCCATGCAGCGCAAAAGGTAACATCTCATGCCAGTCTTTGTAAGTGACTGTCATTTTCTGAATAATCTTCTTGATATTTTTGTTCGCAGCTTCAACAGCACCGTTCATCTTCGGTCTATAGGGAGATGAATTGTGATGATAAATCTTGAACTGTTCGCATAATGCAGTGATCATTGTATTATTCAGATTGGTACCGTTGTCTGTGATGATTCTGTCTGGAACACCATACCGACATATGAGATTTTGCTTGATAAAGCGGGCAACCACATTTTTGGTGACGGAGGCGAAGGAAGCTGCTTCGACCCACTTAGTGAAGTAGTCAATGGCAACCAGGATGAAGCGATGTCCGTTGGAAGCCGTGGGTTTGATCTCTCCGATCATATCAATGCCCCACATTGCAAAGGGCCATGGAGCAGTTAGAACGTTGAGAGGAACCGGAGGGACATGAACTTTGTCGGCATAGACTTGACATTTATGACAAGTACGGGAATGTTGATAGCAATCAGCCTCCATGGTAGACCAATAATAGCCTGCCCTTAGGATCTTCTTAGCCATTGTATGCCCGCTTAGGTGAGTGCCAAATGTGCCACTGTGTATATCAGTCATGATTAACTCTGCTTCAGCCTTATCAACACATCGGAGTAATACACAATCATGGCTTCGTTTGTAGAGGATGCCGTTGCTCAGGAAGAACTTAGCCGCAAATTTCCTTAAGAACTTCTTGTCATTCACGGAAGCTCCTTCAGGATAATCTTGGGTCTCGAGATACCTTTTGATCTCATGGAACCAAGGTTGTTCCACTACTTTTTCGGTGTTAATCTCGTGACAATGCGCCGGTTCATCCATTCGCTCGATGATGATTTGGGGAGCCTCGTTATCCCAGTTGAGTTTAAACATGGAGGACATTGTGGCTAGAGCATCTGCTAGCTGATTCTCTTCTCGCGGAAAGTGCTCGAAGGTAATTTGCTCGAAGTGAGGCAACAATGTCAGAACATGTTCTTTGTATGGGACAAGATTAGGATGCTTGGTATCCCAATCTCCTTTGATTTGGCTAATGGCCAAAGCCGAGTCCCCGAATACGATCAGAGATTTGATCCCTAAGTCTATGGCAGCCTTGAGGCCAAAGATGCAGGCTTCATACTCCGCCATATTGTTTGTGCAGCTGAAACAAAGTCGGGCCGTGAAAGGAGTGTGGCATCCTTCCGGAGAAATAAGTACTGCGCCAATGCCGTTTCCAAGTGCATTTGAGGCACCATCAAAGTACAGGGTCCATCGGGATCCCTTTTCGGGTCCGTCATACGGTCCGTCACCTTTAATGTTGTCCAAACTCATGATGTCCTCGTCTGGGAAATCAAATTTCATGGGTTGATAGTCTTCGATAGCCTGATGAGCCAGATGGTCAGCTAGCACACTCCCTTTTATAGCCTTTTGGGTGGTGTATTGGATGTCATATTCGGTCAAGATCATTTGCCATCTGGCTATCCTTCCTGATAAAGCGGGCTTTTCGAAGATATACTTGATAGGATCCATTTTAGATATCAACAAGGTAGTATGAGTCAACATATACTGTCTTAGTCGGCGAGCAGCCCATACCAAAGCGCAGCAAGTTTTCTCGAGCAGCGAGTAGCGAGTCTCACAGTCGGTAAACTTTTTGCTAAGGTAATAAATAGCATGCTCTTTTCGACCAGACTCGTCATGCTGGCCCAAAACACACCCCATTGAATTGTCCAAAACGGTCAAATACATGATCAATGGTCTTCCTTCGACGGGTGGCATCAGAATAGGAGGTTCTAGCAAATATTCCTTGATTCTATCAAAAGCAGCTTGGCAGTCGTCGTTCCATTCGATTACCTGATCTTTCTTCAAGAGTTTGAAAATTGGCTCACAGGTAGAAGTCAGATGTGAAATGAATCTGGCAATATAGTTTATGCGCCCCAAGAAACCTCTGACTTCCTTTTCAGTACGAGGGGCAGGCATCTCTTGTATTGCTTTTACTTTTGCCGGGTCGACTTCAATGCCTTTGTTGCTTACGATGAATCCCAGGAGTTTACCGGACCTAACTCCAAAAGTGCATTTACTTGGATTTAGCCTGAGTTTGTATTCTTTCAATCTGGCAAACAGCTTTTCCAGATGTTCAAGGTGCTCTTCCTCTGTTTGTGACCGAGCTATCATATCGTCTACGTAAACTTCAATCTCATGATGTATCATGTCATGAAATAGAGCTACCATGGCGCGTTGATAAGTTGCTCCTGCGTTCTTCAGCCCGAACGGCATCACTTTGTAACAGAAAGTACCCCATTGCGTGACGAAAGTTGTTTTCTCCATGTCCTCGGGGGCCATTTTGATTTGATTGTAGCCCGAGAATCCGTCCATGAAAGAAAACACCTTATGCTGAGCCGTATTGTCAATCAGGATGTCAATATGAGGTAGCGGAAAATCATCCTTAGGGCTGGCCCTATTCAAATCCCTGTAGTCCACGCACATTCTGACTTTGCCATCCTTCTTAGGTACTGGCACAATATTAGCGACCCATTGAGGATAGGACGTAACAGCCAGAAAGCCAGCATTGAACTGCTTCATCACTTCTGCTTTGATTTTTTCGGACATGTCAGGCCTCATTCGGCGAACTTTTTGTTTGATCGGTGGACAATCTTCTCTTGTGGGGAGACGGTGAACCACGATGTCGGTGTCTAGGCCCGGCATGTCTTCATAGGACCAAGCGAAGATTTCAACATACTCCTTCAGTAACTGCACCAAGCGTTTCTTGACTTCTGGTTCTAGATTGGCACCCATTTGTACCTCCTTCCGATTTTCCTCGGTTCCCAAGTTAATAGTTTCCAACGGCTCTTCATGCGGTAAGATGGCCCTTTCCTCTTGTTGCAGGAGCCTGGCTAGTTCCCCCGGTACTTCACAACCTTCGTCGTCCTCATACTCGGCTAGATTGACCAGGTCTTCAGAGTCATTGAAAGATACAGCAGAATAGTCACCCATGGAATCCGGGATGGATGGGTACCTGCATTGGTGAGTGTGGGTGTGTGTAAGGGGTAGCCATCCTTAAAAAAAATGCAAAAAGGAAAGAAAATGAACACAAGCAGTTTATCAAATGAAAAACGTCCAATGAATCATTAAACATGGCATATGAATATGAAAAATAGTCAAAACCCTTACAAGTGGACCTACATGCCCCGGGTAAGGCAGGAGGTGGAAAGATAGTGTACGGATTGTTTGAAAGTAAAATATTACAGACCAAAACAGAAAATGTTTGATAGATAAATTACTGAGGAATAAAAGTGACAGGGACAAAGTCTTTAGCCTCCCAATTGTTCAGCCCTCCTCTGACCGTCGGATGAATCCACTCTTCAAAGTTGCTTTCTTCGTCTTCATCTTCCAGGGCGTTGACTTGGTAAGGAGAAATCTTGACTGGCGCTCTCTCAATCTTTGACCGGCGCATGGCCTTCTGACCAGCGGTGGTGAAACCTAATCCAAGCTTATCAACCTTATGCGGAAAGTCGGGTAGCTGCCCCCACGTTGAATTCTTTCCTTCTTTAACTGCAGCCCTTGCATCCTCCAGAGATGCCATCCTGGCCATCTGTCTTGGTGTCTCAGCTGCCAACTTCGCCACTGCTATTTGAGGGAGTACTTCTTCGAAATGTTGAAACGGTGTCTCGATGAACTCCCCTTCGACTTCCACGTACCGGAAAGAATTTAAATGGCTAATCATGTACTCTTCCTCGCCATGGACAGTAATGATTTTACCCTTTACAGGATATTTCAGCATTTGGTGCAAGGAGGAGGTGACTGCCCCAGCATGGTGTATCCAAGGTCTACCCAGCAGGCAGGAGTATGATGGACGGATGTCCATTACATAGAAGGTGGATTTGAACACCTCGGTACCTATCTTGACAGGAATTTCAACTTCTCCATGGACCATTCTTTTCGACCCATCGAAGGCTCTGACGACGATATCACTTGGCTTCAATTCCAACCCTTCGCAATCTAGCCGGTCCAAGGCCTTCTTAGGTAAAACATTCAGCGATGAACCGGTATCAACCAAAACATGCGCAAGGGTGGTTCCGCGACACTCGATTGAAATATGCAACGCATCATTGTGATCTCGGCCTTTAGGGGTCAGGTCGGCGTCAGAGAAACCTAATCCATTGTCTGCAGTCAGGCTAGCCACGCAATGTTGAAATTGATCTGCGGAGGTTTCTTGGGGCACGTGAGCTGCCTTTAGAAACTTAATCAAAGCTTGAGCGTGCGCTTCTGAGCAAAGCAACAGTGCCAACATGGAGATCTTGGAGGGGGTTTGCCCCAACTGTTCCACCACATCATAATCACTTCTCTTGATTATCCTCAAGATTTCGTCCATCTCTTTCTTGGAAGCTTCCGGAATCACTAAGGGTTGAGCCCTCGTCCTGACGGGCTCATCTTGTATCCCCTTTCCCTTATCGGCGATGGTAGGAGAGACGGTACTAGGAACGAAAATTTCTTTGATCAAAGGAGTTCTGACAGAGAGTCTTGCTGGTGCAGGGATGATTTCTTTTACTGATGAGGGTCCAAAGACTGCTTTTGGAGGAGCAATCTCTGGAGAAAATATCCTCCCACTTCTGGTGATTTTGCTGGTGCCCGCAATGTTACTAATGCTGGCTTCATCGTCATCTGAATCTTCTTCAATTATTTCAACTTGCTTGATACCATGGTAGTAGATGTCACCACCATAGTTCCAAGGTATCGACTTCTCGGAGACATAGGGAACCGGCCCCGGCCTTGTTATCTTCAACGGTATGGACTTTACAGCTGGTGTAATCTTAACTGGCTTTTTGACGGCCTCGGAAAGATTGGCGTGGATGGTTATGATTGAGATACTTTCAACATGAACTGGAACAACAGGAACTTTTTCGAACAAAATTTGTCGGCTATCTATGAGGCCTTGGATGCCTTCCTTTAGTAGCGGACAACCCAACGGCAGAGAGTGACAACAGTAACAGTCTCTATTACATCCCGGGAAGATCCCGGCCCTTAACAAATTTAGCTTAACGGTTAACAGTGGAGTAGTTAGATCACTAACGTCAACAACATACCGATCCTCCTCAATGGCGTTGACGTTCCGACCGTGCTTCGGCATAGGTGCAGAGATCACATTGGGTTTTTCTGGAGCGTCAAACTCTACCTCCTTGGCGTCTATCAAGTCCTGGATCTTATGCTTGAGGGCCCAGCAATCGTTGGTGTCATGCCCAACACTGTCTGAATGATAGGCGCACTTAGCATTGGCATGGTAGTGTGGAGAGGATGTGTTTACATTCTTTGGCGCTTCTTTGATAGAGGCCAGATTCAATTTCAACAGATGGGGAAGCACCTGCGCTGGGGTCATATTGATACGAGTGAACTGCCGTTGTGGCCTTTCCACCCGTTGCTGATTCGGTCTGGATTGGTTGTAGCGAGGCTGCTCGCTTGGAGTGTTTTGGATCATTACGGCCCCCACAGTCGGCCGACGCTCCATCTTCCCTGCTCTCCTTTGAGAATATACCACAGCTGTCTCCTTTTTAAACGGCTTCTTCTCCATACTGGCAGCGACACCCTTCTGGATTTTTCCTGACTTGATGCCAGCCTCGATTCTTTCGCCTGTTAAGATTAAATCAGTAAATCCCGCGGATGAGTTACCGATTAAATGATTGAAGAAAGGCCCAGATAGGGTCCCAAGAAACATATCGACGAGCTCACGATCGGTTAAAGGAGGCTGCACCCTGCCAGCCAAATCCCTCCACTTCTGTGCGTATTCCTTGAATCCCTCACTTGTTCCTAGCGACATACCCTGAAGTTGGGTACGGGTAGGAGCAAGATCGGAATTGTACTGGTATTGTTTATAGAAAGCGGTGGCCAAATCTTCCCAATTCCTGACACTGGTTCCTTCTAACTGATAAAACCATTCCAGCTGGGCTCCCGACAGACTGTCTTGAAAGAAATGAATCCAGAGATTTTTATCAGCTGTATAGGGCTGAATCTTTCTCACATAGGACCTGAGATGCATTTTGGGGCAGGACAGCCCGTCATACCTTACAAACGCTGGTACCTTGAACTTTGGAGGAATCACAATTCCGGCGACCAAGCCCATGTCTTCAAAATCCAAACCCGGTACTCTCTGCAATTCCATGGCAGCCAATCTGTCTTCTAAACCCTTGTACTTGTCATCAGCCGGAGGATACTGCTGGTCCGAATAATCCTCGTCCTCTTCAACCTCTTCCTCCTCTGCATCAGACTCGGAAGGCACTGCAACCCGATCTCTTTTACTAGTCCCCTCATCAGAAGTAGGAGGAAATTCAAGCACCCTCCGAGCTTCTCTGTCAAATCTTCTCCCCAAAGTAGCCACTCCGATCCTCTTTTTCTTCTTCACTGGGTCCTTGCTCTCCAGATGGGCTTTGATATCCTCTTGACTCTTGACCAAGGTCGTCAAGAGTTGCTGGAATTGTGCATTCTGGGCTTGTAGGTCTTTGACCGTTTGCTCGAGATCCATCCTACTGAAATAAACAGCAGATAGATAAGGAAACCTGGAGCGAGACCTGCTTATGCGTATGATGAATGGTATGCTGATGTATGCAATGCATTCAAGGATTTAGGATATTCAAAATTGTTTCAGACAAAGAAGAACGCACGTCATATTAATAAGAAGAAATTTGTTAGTACATAAATGCCCCATGGGCCAAATATTACAACATAAACTTCTCAAGGCAGAAAGACATTGCGCATCCTCTTTGGTGCGATGTAGGCATTGAGGGCCTCTTGCTCGTGGAGTCGTCGGGTAAGCTCCAGAACCTTCTTCTCACTGGCGTAGTAGCTAGCTTCAAAAGTGTTCCGTTCCTCCTTGAGCTGAATCCAACTCCTCTGCATTTCCTCCCACGACGTAGGCATGTCTGGATGTAGGATGGTGTAGGGGACCTCTCCTTCATTGACGGGCTCCTTAATCACTGGGAGTACGTGGGGATAAGGCATCATCAGACTTTGAGCTCGGGCTCGTACCCACTTGAGGTAGGGCTCAAGAGGGATGGAGTTCTTGTGTCCCAGAGTCTTGCTATCGATCTTGTTGAGTTTTCCCCAAGCTCTGATGAACCTTTGGCGAAGTCCTTGCGCATCGTCGTCGAAGTCAAAAACTAGGCTAGGAATCAGCATGTCATGAGGGCCATCCCTCCGTGCGTACCCAAATTGCCTCAAAGCTAGGCAAGGATTGTAGGTGATACCTCCCCTAATTCCAAGTAAGGGGACATTAGGAAATTCTCCGCAACGATCGACGATGATGATATTTTCTCTAGACCGAGAACACCAATGTATATCAGCATGAGTGAGAGTCATCAACTGTTGGGACCACCTTATACCTTGGTCATTCTTCAAGACAGATTGTGGAAGGTGCGAAATAAACCACCTTGCGAGGATAGGAGTGCAGCACATGAGAACACCCCTCCTTCTCATTGTTCGTGTGTAAAATGAGTGAAGGATGTCCCCAAGCAATGTTGGTATTGGGTTCCTAGACAAAAAGATTTTGACGGCGTTGACATCCACCAGTTGGTCAGGATTTGGGAACAAGACCAACCCATAGATAAGGAGTGCCACAATTTCTTCAAATGCTTGTAGGTCCAATGAGTTCCAACATTCTTGTGCCTTCTCAAATAAGAATTTTGCTAAGAATCCTTTGACACCGCTTCTGGTTTCCCAATGCCCCTTGATTTCAGACGGTTGTAGATGTAATGCTCGAGCAACATCTTCAGGCTTTGGTTCCTTCTCCGTACCGTTGAAGGGTAGTTGATTAAGGATAGGGATTCTTAGGAGTTGAGAAAACTCCTCCAAAGTGGGCACCAACTGATAATCCGGGAAAGTGAAGCAATGGTGAAGGGGGTCAAAGAACTGAAATAGCACTTTCATCATGTCTTCTTCGACGTTGGTGTTGACTAGGTTGAGCAGTCTACCATGTCTTTCACTGAAGGATGAATTTTCCGGAATTCTCGAAGTGATCTCCTTGAGTTGAGGAGAGATTCTCACAAGGTTGACCTGAATGGTGTTTCGGCGAGGTATTTCCATGACCTACAAAACAAGAACAATGATGAAGGTCCAAACCCTTGAAATGGTTAGTAAATGCATATGATGCTTCATGATGTTTATGATGTATGCATAAAACATATGTACAAGCAAATCACACCAAACCCTAGTTTCAGGCTTGCATGGGGTTTCATAGGTAAGTACCCTCTTGAGTGTAGTTGGCTTAAAAACCTGTCCTATAAATAGTAACCGGGTTCTAAGAAGCTCAATATCACTGGATCGCTTTCATTGTTCATTGTTTTGGTTTAGCCACTTAACTGGCGACCAAAATATTCCAAGAAAACAACCCTCAATGAGTGTAGTATCGAGTATCTACCAACTTCGGACTGCACCAAAGCCGGTCATCTCACTACTCCTAATAAAAGGCCAAGATGGTCAAGTAAGGTTCTAGGTCATTAGTGCTTAGTGACATCGCTCAGCGGCCCCGTACTCTCCTTGATTGAACTCAAGGGTTACCGGTACCCACAAATATGTCGCACTAATATAGCTATTGCTTAGACCGTGTCGGTATACCCCGCACAGTTTCCACAACGTATTGCTATCTATGAATGTTTCCCAAAATCCGGGTGGAGGATTATAAACCCAAACAATAGAGCCAAGATATAAAGCAAGCAAATCAATCAATTAGTCATGCAAGAAAGTGATCTAAACCATAAGGTAACCCCACTTAAAAGTACTCCCCAGCAGAGTCGCCAGTTCTGTGATACGGTGGGAGAACTGACTAGTGTTTTGCGTTCGTATTCGCACTTGTGCGGTTAGCAAGAGTCGCCACCGACTTTTTACTTTATCCTAAAGGAAAGGTTAAAAAAGCACAGCAAAAACCTTTTGAGATATTTCGTGGGTTCGGGGGGTAGATTATGAAAAGGGAAGGTATTAGCACCCTTTTCATCCATGGTTATCCATGGGCTCTTAGTTACTTGGCTTTTTAGATCACTTGCCTTGTTTTTCGATTGCTTTGAAAAATGGTGCGTGTGTGGGTTGTTTTGAAAATGTTTTGGAAAAAGATGCCTTGTCTTAGGCCAACCTTGTAATAATTCTTTACTCGAATGTTTTACAAAGGTGCATATCTTTTCGAAAAGATGTTTCAAAAGTTTGAAAAGTTTGATTTTTGAAAGTGTTGTGGATTGTGTTTTTTGGAAAAGAAGGCGAGTGTTTTTGCAAGTTTGATCTCAAGTAACTAAGAGTTTTGTCTACCCTATTGTACTCAAAGGTTTTTTGTCATGTTTTAACCCCTTTTAACAATTTTGTTCCACCATTGAAATTGGTGGACAATCTTGCGTTTAGGAAGTTTATTCGGGACGGGCGCGGGTCATTGTATGAACCACGAATGCAATGGTGCCAAGTGTCTTTGGCAATTTGTTTTGTAGGGACTTGATCATTTTGATAGGCGACTTTCGAAAGCGTCATCGAGGGACTTATGATCATTTGATTTTGTTTTGCCAAAGACATTCGACGTGCAAGCATGGCCCATTTGGAAGGCAACAGGTGGGATTACCCTAGGGGGTGCAAGTGTGATTGTGTATTGATTACATGCATTTGTCTTGTATTAGGTTATCTAGCGTTTGATTTTATGTACATACAAACCCTAGGTCTAACCATGGTATAATTGAAAAGCTGTAAATTGCGGAATGTAAATCTACGCTATTACAAAATAATGCCCGGGAGTGGGGGTATAAATATACAAGGGGATGAGACTTATAGTACCCAATAACTTACAACCAAATCGAATGTCACAATCAAAATATAAATATCGAATATACAAAATATAAGATAAAATGTGTATAGGGCAATATATTGTGTAAGTGCAAATGTGAGATGTATATGTATATGAATTGTGTAATTATGTACAAGTGCGAAATGGAATTGAAGCATATTAGGGTTTTGACCTAGATATATGTTTTAACCTTGTACTTTTTGATTTACATGTTAATTATGTACAAAAAGAAAAATGAAGTGTTTTGATTAAATGTTAAGTTTTAATTGGAAAGTATTTTAGTCCAAATATTTGTGAATTTCGATATTTAGAAAATAAATGTATTTTAATTGTTATGTACAAAAAATGTTAATTAAAAAGTTTCAACTTTAATTATGTATGAGAATGTATAATATGTACAAATGTATTTTAATTAAAAAAAGGTTTTCAATTTTAATTATATGATAAAAATAATATGTATTATTTTATATACAAATGTGTATTAAGAAATATTTTCAAGTTAATTACGTATAAAAGTATTTGGTTATTTTTATGTACAAAATTAATGCTTTAAGAAAATAAGAATGGAAATGTATTTTCAAAATTTTTAATATATTACAAAATGTATTTTAATTATGTTGTAAATATTTAAAGAATGTAAAAAATATATATTTTGTCTATTAAAATGATTTGGTAAAGAAAAGAAAAAAAGTTTGTGTAATATAAAGAAAAAAAAAGGTTAGTGTTTTATATATAAACATATTGCTTTTATAAAATAACAAGAATGGTTAGTATTATATATGGAAGAATAATAAGCATTGTTTAGGTTAGTGATTAATGGGCTTTGGAGATTTGAGGACGGGTCAGGCCCAAGTTGGTCTTGAACGAATTTAGGGTTAGGCCATTGTTTCAGTTGGGTACGAAATTAGGGTTTGAGAATGTGGCAGTGGCGACATGCGTTCGCTTCCTTCTTCTCCGATCGTTCTATCTCGCCAGCTTCTGATTTCGTCAGCCCAAGGCCACCGGTTCTCCATTTTTCTCCTCCCTCCCACCGGACGCTAGGGGGCAACGGATATACGGTACATTCATTTTCTTATTCGTTTTAGTTTTACATGCATTGATCTCGTTCATCTTTTTTATTCTGATTCCTTCGTTGTTAATGGTTGTTGGAGGTTTTGAAAAAGAAAGAAGGAGAGGGTTACCTTTGGATATGGAGGAGAGAGATGAGGAAAACTAGGAGGCCAAGGGCGTGACGCGCGATGAGGGGCTGAAGCTTGATGCTTGCTGGGACGCCTTTTTGGTAACTTCGTTCTTGTTGCTTATGCTTAGGTTTTTGATGATGATATTCGTACTGAGAAAACCCTAATATATCGCTTCTTTACCTCTTCTTCTTCCACTGTGATGACTGTCTTTGAGTGATGCGTATGTCTGAGTACTTTGCTTGAGATTTGCTTGTCTTGAACTCTTTTCTTGAACAGCTGTTGCCTATGTGTGCTAGCCTATGATGAAGCTTGCTTCTGAGGCTCTCTAAGTTGCCTTTGTGTTGTTGCCTGAATTGTTGCCTTGGGAATTTTTGCTGAATGGTTGCCTTGAAATATTGTTATGTCCCTGACTTGCTTCTTTCTCTCGTTGCCCTGTGTGTTGCCTAATGATGAAAAGGTTCTGAAGGCATAGGTGTTGGAATGTTCAGTGTTGGATAAGTTTGGACATGAGGATATTGGTTTTGGTTATGAGGATATTGGTTTTGTTGATGCAGGTTTGCTTCAGTATGTGGTATATGTTTGTATATGTTTTTGGTTAGGCTGATATGGTTGTTCAGATTCTGGTGGTTAGGCTTCTGGTATGTGGTATATGTTGTATTGGCTTTGTATGTTTTGCTGATGCAGGTTTGAAACTTGGTTTTAGCAGGTTTCAGTATACTGCAGGCTTGGGTCTTTTGGTGATTTTTTGTGAGGCTTTTTACTGGTTTGAAGTTTTATGCCAATGCAGGTTTGGAGCTTCAGCAGGTTGGGGCTTTAGCTGTTGGTTGGAATGGTTTTTGTTTAAGACAACTAAGCTTGGAGGTTTGATTATGTTTTGATAACTTGTATTTTGTTAGGCAGGTGTGTGCTATTTTCTCTTGGTTCAGTTCTGAGTTATATGATATTGGTGCTTGGCTCA